>JAQIWK010001274.1:0-11063 GCA_034695265.1 Dissorhina ornata
AACATTTTTGTTTCATTTTAAAATTATTAATTTGAAACCCGCCGCATCTCTTTCATAACATTTTAAACTATAATTAAAAATATAAAACTTTATTAAACACTACTATCGTAATTGAATTTAATTAGTTAATAGGCGTATGATTAGTAATTTAGTTTACAATATGTGGTTTAAATTGAATAATAAAAATCAATTAACTGTATTATAAAATACTATTATTTAATTCAATGATTCATTTAATGGTTTTATAATAAATTCAAAAATTAAATACATTTTCCTTAAACTCAATGCAAAGCAAACTAAAGGCGTCTATAATATCATTAAAATCAAAAAACATTAATAATATTAATCTATTAATTGTAATGTATTTTCCCTTTTTTGGGAAATTGAGACCAAATTTGAAATATAATTAACTTAAAAGTGAGATATGAGTGGATATGATATGAAAAGTATGTAAAATATGAGCGCAAATACCGTTCCAAAGGGGATATCCCTGAAAGTTGAATGAGTCGGACGAATGGGGCTGATAGAGGACGGGTCCGTCGTGTTCCAGAATGAACCTCAGATGCGAGTCATCCCATTCCAGATGACTGGCTTCCAATGCCCGGTGGAAGATAGTACGAGGTAGTGATGAATTGGTCCCATTTGTTGACGACCTCCTACTCCCTAAATGCACACGAGAAGACCCATTCCTCTCCCGATTCCTATCGCCCGCCTCTTCCTCTTCGTCGTCGGATGAGTCGAAAATCTGTATTCGTCGCCGACTACTCATACTTAACGGCCGAAAGTCTGCGTCTTCGAGTGGACACACGTGCAGTCGAGACCATCGCTCCAATAGGGCTCTCCAGTGATTCTTCTCTGAATGAGTGCTGTGAGGGTTGAGTACAACACAAACCCAAAGCGCTCCCAATTGGTCCCATAATTGTCGACATTTGTCGGTCATAGGAGTTCCCTAAATAACGTAGCAATTGGTGTCAAAAATGACTCAACAACTTATTAGTAATCATTGAGACTAACCTGTGATCGCCAAATGGGAAGCCGTGGATCAGCGAGAAACTGTTCGGTAATAAGCCTTAACATACGAGCGCCATTTGAGTCTTTGGCCCTGAGCATTTCTTTTACCTATCAATTGCATACCAATTAAATATGATTAATCAATCAGATAACGTCATTTTCATATTTGATACCATAGTTAGTAATATATTTTAAAAACTTTATTTAAGATTTGTTAACAAACAAAAAAATTATATAAAGATTTCATAAAATAATAAAAATAAATATTTTATCGATTGACTAGCGCTGTAAGACTAACCCTTATAAATTAATCAATTTATAGAAAAAATTATTTAAAATAAATACAATTAACTAATATTTATATTATTGTAATTGTCGAGTAAATCTAAATTAAATTAATAAATATAGAAATATACATACTTTGGCAAAGAGTGCGTTGAGCTGTTTGTTGGCGTTATAATAGCCCCCCTGAGACAGGTAGGAGCGGACCTGTTCGCTCACTTGCTCCTCATCCAAGTGCCAGCTGTGCTCGTCCTCAGCGCAGGCACCGGCTGTGGGGTCGGGTGCGCCCGCGATCTTGTTTATTATGGATCGGGTCTGTAGTATTTCATCGGCTAATTTCTGAGCGGTTGGCAACACTTCTGTGTGATGTTCTGCTATTAAATATTGTAGCAATTTTTGCAACTGTTGTCTATCTAATTGTAGCAATGTTTCTGCAATTATGATAATCAAATGGTAAGATTAAATGTTTGTCCATTCAATTGTGGAGAGTGTGATGGACTCACCAGATATAGGGACCCTAAGCAGTACAGAACTGGCATTTCTAATCCGATATAATGCCAGTGCGACCACATGTTGGCACCAAAATATATCTTTTGTGTCGCAACTACACGTAACTGAAGTTATTTTGCATCTAAAGGCAAACCCGAATCAATACATTAATTGTTAAGATTTTTATATTTATTCACGATTTTTGTGTAAAAGATTTCAATTTCTATATTCATTGTTAAAGATTTCACTTTCGCTGTAAGAATAGATTGAAATTGAATACAATTTTCAAAATCTACTCATGAATTGGAGACTTAGAAGTCATTTGGATAAAAGAAATGCTAAATCCTATGTCATTTAACTGCAGGTTTTTGCACCTAATGTTTGACTCAAATATCAACTGTTGTATACCTTATTTGCGATGTCATTGGTTGTCATCATAACAAACAGTAAATCATAATTAAAATATAGTTTTTTAGTTATTTTCGGCTAAATTATTCTCTCGAGTAAAAAACTCATAAAATATATATATCTTATAAATCCTGTAAATATATACTTTTATTTTTATTATAAATTGTTTCATATTTTTTCAAATAAACTACAAAATAAATAATTTAAACAAATGTATGAAAATACTGTAGTGTTTTATGTGTTGTATTATGTAATGTAGTGTTGAATGTAATGTAGGATTAGAGCATAAATCAGGTGTAGAAATGGGTTTATTTGGAGGATATGATTGACAAGTAATGGTTATGCGAGACAATTGTAATTGTGATGTATTAATGATGTGAATGTATGGGTGATGTGACTGATGTCTGATCGTATGAATGGGTAATACCTGTCGAAAGTGATCGAAACGTTGAAGCGCTTCTCTGCGTCCGTATAACCCGATTGTTGTGAAGTAGACTTTGTTGTGATTATACCACTCAAATGAAAGCCTAAAAATAGTTATAATAATAATATTTTTTAGTTAATAATAAATATATTTAGTTAAAGGAAACGGAAGGTGTGGACCACTGAATGCCCCCCTTTTTTAAGCCATTTATTCAATGATAGTAAGCGTGACGGTGACGGACTCTACCTCTCCATCTGCCCCAGGCTTTCACTATAGATAACAATAGAGTGCAACCGAAATACTAATGAAATCTCAAATATACAACAAATACCAGGCATTGAGTCGAACCCGCATTTCAAGTCAAACTCATTAATACAATATAACTTTATTTGAATATTTGCTTCATTTAGACGACAACTAAATGAGAGTTGATGTTTAATATTAAAATTGGATTAAAACAAGCAACCAACAACCAACTGCTTATATTTATTTATTTAATTTTAACTTTCATATCATTCACTGTAATCAAAGTCTTAATAATAGACTACACAGTGTATAGAGAAACTGGAAAGACTTGGATATTATTAGCAGACTTTTACACCTGTTTTCTCTTTGGCAGAGTCAGTGTCTGTCCATATGAGCCGGACGTCCGCTTCAATATACCATTTATATCTGATCTCTAAAGTAATATTATGTCCACAGATATTATAGTAATTACAAAGTCATTAATGAAATCAAAACTATATTTCATATGGACTACTCTTTTTGATTACAAAACAAAAACTAAATTATTAAATATTTATTATATTTTATTTCATTTTTAATTCATTTAGTAGTTTCTTATTTCAAACCAAAGCCAAGTAATTATTTAAGAGTAATAGTAAATCTTAAATAAATGAAACATTTATTTATTCCAACAAAGATGTGGTGGTATATAAATTTTAGACATACAAAAATAGTATGCTAATAGCAAATCATACCATTAATTTTTAATTTAATTTTATAATCAATATTTTAAAACATTATTATTTTAGATATGAATCGCAAAAAATGATTTAAAATATTTGACGAGAGAGTGAAGAGAGAAAAGAAAAGGCAGTATTTTTTTCGGGGAGGCTTTGCATCCATCGAGAGCTACAACATCTGATGCATTACAACGACTGCGCCCTAAAAATACTAACTTTAGGCGAATTGAATAAATAAATTTCAAAAAACTAATTTTTATTTTATATTTTTTGTTAACTAAACTAAAAAAGATTTTCGCAAAATAACTAAAATGAGAGTTCAAAATGATATAAATGTGTTTTGAATCCCAAATACCGTATATTATAATCAAAGGGAAAGAAGAAAAAATAATACTTTTAATTCAAAAAACGTGACGGATTTGAAATTTATCGTAAAAATCGGTCGTATTGTGTGAATCACATATCATTTGAATAACAAAAGGATAAATCAATGGATAATTGGCTTATAGTTTAGTCCGAATTGAGATTATAAAAAGTGAGAAATAAATTCAATATATGGACCAAATGTGACACAGAATTAAAGCCCAAGATTATCGCTACTCTATGCTTAGAGCCAAACAGAGTGTTATAATAATATGCCATAAAAAAGCACACAAAACGTCTTCAACAACGACTCCATTTACTTTCATTGCATTCATTCATATAAACGATTCATTAATAGTATTGTCACAAATAAATATATATATATACTGCATAATGATATTACAAAGTTTTATGCCATCAAATAAATAATTAAATTACAATTATATCAATCGATTAAACCTAAAATAAGTCACAATTATATTATGGATGCGCTGTATATATCAAGTCTGTATAATATTAATAAGTTTTTAGTATTTTTTGGTTTATTTCTAGACTTGAATTGGTTTTAAATCTAAATTAAATCCATTAAATCACTAGATTTGAACATATGATGAGATATTTATCAAATATTTATGACCAATCCATTGGTGGGCAATATTTAGCTAAAAATATTTGCGATTATTATTATAATTATGAGGTCATGAATGGATAATATATGAACGCATTTTACATCAACATATGTTTAATTTAATTTTTACGTAAAGATGCGTTTGATTAGTAAAAATAGTTTTAAAAGTCAAATAATTTTCAAAATATATTTATATGCATTCAGATGTGAATTCCGGGAAAAAACGGTTTTAATGAATGCTCGCAAAGCTGTCCCTAATTTATATATGAAATGCTTTTGATTAGAGCCTAACATTTGAGATGTCATTCAAATTTTGTATATTTTAAGAGCACTGCTAATCAAATCGATATGTAATACAACAGTGCATTACGAGACAACTATTGGGCTGAGAATTAAAAAACAAATTCATGTTTAGATCAATACGTGAGAACCCAATGGATCCAATGGCGAAGTCATTGTTTAGCATCGGATTAATAGCAGTTCTGAATCATCAAAATTGGTGTATCAAACATAGAGCCAACACATGCGCACCCCATGGCATGGCTAACACGGATAATACGGTCTCTGCATCTCTCAGGGCATCATAACTCTAGTAAATCATCAAATGTTTTATATTAAAAACCATGAGTTCTGGTCTCTCAGTGAGTGAGGAATCGATGAATGAATACAATGTATAATAAGTTATCAAAACGAAAAAAAGGCAAACAAAGTGAACATTCGCTGATTTGACAGCAAAATCTGTTATCCAAAGCACACAAAAAATGCTTATTAAATCAAAATTTCTTGATATATAAAAAAATCATTTTTAATTACAAACAAAATTGATAAATAGATTTTGAAAACAAGAAAATGGGAACAATTTATCCAATTAATCGACAGAAGAGCCATTGAAAGCAAATATTAATTACTTTCAGACCGTAAGCAAAGGACGAATGGCTTTCAATCTATCGATGAATTAATTCGCTTTAAAAAAGAAATGTTTTGAACAAAAATATGTCTCAGAAATGCAGTCAATTGTTAAGACTGGAGGCAGACATTCAAATGGCGGAGAATTGCTTATTCTTATTCAAACTCGAGGGTCAGATACCAACAAACTCACGGACCGCCTAATGGGTAGACGTTTAGATTTTTAAAGCTCAAGAAATGTGTTTCAAAAATAATGTCTAATTTTGTGAGACCGAGGGCTCTTTCAAAGAGTCAACATCAAATATATGCATGGCTTTCAATAATTATTTTTACGCAATCATTGGGACATTAATTCATTCAAAATTTTAAATTCAATATTAAATTGAATAATGAAATGAAATAATATCTAAAATGCTATCAAAAATACTTGTAGAAAGAGAAAGATAGAGAGTTTGGAAATGAAGAACCATTTTGGTTGTGTGTGTGTGAGAGAGAGAGAGAGAGAGAGTGCTGTGAGAATCTGATTGCTGGGCATTCATGTAGTTCTTCAGGTGCCAGAGCTGTACATCCGATACAATACTGATTGGAGACCGTATTGTTCGAACGGCACAGATAGGAGGGCACGACTGGTAAAGTACTTGATATTCACTGTAAGTATACAATCGGTGTAGATATACAACTGTTAGTGGAAGAGCGAGAGCGCTGGCGGCGATTCTCGCTTTTCTCTCTGGTATGGCATGAGCTGAAGACTCGGTCAGGGAAAACAGGACTTACACTCAACCACAACACACTCATACAACTAGCAGTTGAGTATAAAAACTTGAATAACTGGCAGAATAATTGCACACTGTTTTTCAATGAGTAGCACAACACACATGCATACATACATACAGGCGTATCCGCCACTACCAGAATATCTTCCATAAATATAATGAAAAATATTTATCGTAAACAAAGACTTTCTTTTTGTTTGTTCACTACAAATAACACTTCATTTCTAAATCTCATTTAATTACTAATATTCCCTGAATTTTACAATTATTACTCATATATATATCAACGTTTATGTAATTCAATCAATGAATACTTGAGTGAAAAGCAACAAAAAATAAAGCAATTATTTTCAATTAAATAATTGATTTGAAAAATTGATTGATATTTCGATTCAAGTTAATTAAGATTTCAACATATTTTTGATATTTTATTGTTACTATCAATTTGGTAGATCATTGCTATTCAAACCAATATTAAGTTTAATATTTTAATTTAGTAACAAATATATAATATATTTTTTAAAACAATCTATAATTTAACGATAAAATTGCTGTCAGAATAATAATTAAATTGAATACAAACTAAGGGCTCAAAAAAGTAAATTATAATAAATTGTAATTCAAACAGCATTTGGTATATAAATGTTAGAGCAGATGAATTACCATTAGCTGTAACTAACTATCGACTCAAAAAATATTTGGCACTAATTTTCATTATATTTAATCTTCACTTGACGTCACCTAAAAGGGATCAAAACTTATAAATCATATCAAATGATACTTTTATGATAATTGTCAGAATTGAACCAATTATTTCAAATTATAAGAAATGAGCAAGATCACTTTATTCACTCATTCAAGTGTTGTATATGTATGATATGTATGGCGTGGGCTTTAAACCAACTAATTGTGTCAACAAAGAAATCAACTCTTTTTATCGCAATCAACATTACTCTGAATACTCTGTACTACTATTGCTATCTAATAAAAGTGTAGCAAATATAAAGTGATATTCAAGTATAAAACAATGTGTATTGAAATGAAAGTATGTATCTGAGATAATAATAATATGGTATATGAAATGGTGGAACTGGTGGTAGGATTTGTATAGTCAAACAAAAAAAGTTGTGGTCTGTATGTTGGCAATAGTGCGAGTGTGAGAGTAGTCCTTCAATCAATGCCAGGCCTAAGGCATGGCATGAATGCCCGGGTGTGAGATGTAAAATGACGGACTCTTTGTTTGCCTTCAAATACATTGGCTGATTGTGTGTCGACTGTATATTCACATTCAAAATTCATTTTATTCACACTTTCAGACCCGATATCTCTTTATTGTCTGCCTTTAATTATAGTCACTAATTATTTAAGTATTAACTCAATAGTTATAACTATTTATTTATTGATAATTCAGACCATTTTAAAGCCATTATAAAAGTGGAATATAATATTTAAAAACATAATTATCTAAAATTGTAAAAATGACTACATTTTCATAAACTAATGCCTTTTTGCCTTAATTATTGTCAGCTCTGAGCCAAATATCTACATAAGAAACTAATATAAACCATAATATAAAGACAATATAACATGTCTTGTAATTCTTATAATTGTCATAATTCTGGACTTCATTTAAATACTAGTGAGTAACACATGTGAGTGTATACCACACATACAGACACCAAAATATAGTATTACATACATTTATACAGACATTGCAGTCATATACAGCACACACTGTACTGCAATATAAAGGCAATTCTCAATGCCTTGATTACATTGAATTTAATTGTACAGCACTTTAATGCCATACAAATCAAAATTAAATACAGAGTATAACTAAAAACAGGAATTCATTAATAAGAAATGAACTTTTTTTACAACATTATATTTTGCGCAAAAGCAATGCTATTGCAATGCAAAGCAAAGAAATGGGTATTTTTTATGATTTGCTTTTATTTGAGTAGCCTTTAGCTCACACTTTTGCCATTGATATTAGAGGTTACCATCAATTAAATGGTTCACTATTTTTCTTAATACCCTATTTATACCACTCTTTCAATATCACAGTAATTTTGGGTATCAATTGATTGATGGCTTGGAGTCGAGAGTAAGACTTTTGGGCAATAGATGGAGGAGAGTAGTGGAGGAATGGCTATTGGATGACTATTGGGTGATAATAAAGATAATGTAAAGTGTGTTTGACTGACCAACTTGGAGGACGTTGTCGACTGATCCGAGTTCATAGAGTCTGAGACCCTTATAAAAGGGCAGTTTTTGATTGTCACCACAACCGGCACATTCACTACTGAGCGATGAGTACATACAGATGTCCTGTTCGTTACGAGGGAATGACCAGTAGATGACCCGTCTCTGGACGGGTTCGGGAATGCGTTCATAGCGTTCCTCAATGCGTTGAAAGGGCACGTGAATGGCCACCACTTTGGCACAGATGTCCAACAAACTCTCCACCGACCGACCTGTCGACCGATGGCCAGGCATATAATGGCCAGTCGTGTACAGCGATTGGCTCGTATGGTAGCTATGGCTTAGTCGACAGTCGGCGGCGGTCACAGCACTGGAACCGATTGAGTCGTGACTCAATTCATTAGTAATCATATTTTGGTAGTTTTGGTTCAGTTGTGATGATATTCTTCCGACTCTCACACAACATAATCGCTTATTTGCGGCCATTTTAAGACATAATCCAATAAATCAACACAAATGACACTTTATATGACCACTAAAACTGCATTCAATGTCTGATATGAGCTCAAGATAATGGCATTTAATAGTCGACACAACAAAGTCTTCAACCAATTAAGTGTAGCAATCAATTGAAGGCATCGATCGATGAGTTGGTGGCCAATGGTTGTCGATATATTGAGACCAAATAATTAAATGATATGACACTGCGATCAGCACTGGTATGGTATGGGATGTGTTGTGTGTATGTGTGGTTGTGATCACAAATGTGGTGAGCGATCAAATCAAATGACTCAAACACTTACAGCTTAAGACATGTTTTGTTAGTCACTTGTATTGATATATTGAGACAAAAACATAATAACATGTAATAATAATAATAAACATTGAATTTTTACAGTCAGTGTCTCACTGGCCGTCTCACTGTATTCATAGCACAACTACTGGTGCTCTCCCTCGCCAGACAACTACTGATACACTACTCTAACACAACCCTACAATAGGCTCAGTCTCTACAGCTCTTTACAGTGCACCTCCACTACCAGTGCCAGTGCGCAGGCCTTACACTCCAATCCAAACCAAATGCATTCAATACACGCTATAATTGAGTACTTTTTTTTGCACAACTTTTTCTCTCTCACTGATCGGCACAGACTTTAAAAGTGTTTTCAATTCATATATCGTATAAATTCACTCAACTGTAGTCTTAATGGTGTTTAGTTTGTATGTAGACTTATAGTTAGTTTTTTTTATAAATTCAAATATAGTTTATAAAAAAGAAATTATAACTAAAATTATGGATAATTTTTAGGACAAATATGTTAAGTCTTTAAATAAACTTTTAGTTAGTTTTTTTTTTTGGTGACAGAAGTAATATATCTACGGATATAATAGAGTCGCTTACAGTTTTGCCTTTACCTTTGAGTCCACTAACTTTATTATTTATTTTTTGATTCAATTAATGCTTTAAATATAATAAATGAGCGATTATTATGAACGCAATAATAATAATCATATCTACTTTGAACTACTTTTGCTCTCATTGGACAACAAACTTAATTTGACTACAATTAAGTGAATATATAGTTTGTTTTTTGAGCAAAACTTTTATTGCAATCATTAACTATCATAATACTAGTCGTAAAAACACATTGAATTGTATTGTATATTAACAATAATTTACTATTTATTAACAGTTTAAAAAAGGACACATTTTTGGCACTATTTTGCTCGCATTTATTATAATGAAATCGATTTGTACTTTAATTTTTGTCAAAACAATTAAAATACTTTATCTATAATTTTTACTTTTTTTACTAATTTTTGTTTGAATTTAGTTTTTTTCAAAATTCAAATTAAACTAATAGCAGATTAGATTAAATTCAAGGGAAAAGCAAAATTACAACAAAGTCTCAAAAGTATTATATGAAACGTTTGTTAATAAGAGTTTCTGATAATTAACTTTTCAATTATTTATTCAAAAAGTTTATTATTATAATTATTTCCTCTTTTGTCACACATTATAATTATACATCAAATCATGTTTTACTGCTTTAAAGTGTTTAAAACATTTAAATTTGAACTCAAATTTATGCTTCATTTGGTAGACTTTTAATTTGTATAATATTTCTTTTGGACAAACATTGCTATATATTTTGGTTTTGCCTCTCCTTTGGTCAGTTTGTTGAGAAGATTTGTCTGAAAGAGGGGCTCAGAAAAAAATGTGAGACTCTTTTTGTAGAATATTGTATTGAATGGTAGAGAAGTAGAGAGTAATAGATGTTATGTTATGTTATTATGGAAATCGTTGGTCGGTTCCAATGGAGACCAGTGTCTGATAACAAGTTTTTCAAATCTCAAAAGGAATTCTCCTGTGCTTTCTGTTTGAGCTGAGTCTACAGTGGATCAGTTCGCCTACAATGAGATCCCAAATCCCCTCCACCTTCAAAACATTTCACAATTGATTGTATGTGCACTGACTGGAGCATCGGTCTCTCTCTATCGTGCTCTCCAAACATTCTGTCAGTTTTCCCATATATTTACAATACAAATATAAAATGCATTTTCATATTTCGGACGATTCCTCCACCACCTCTACGACCTCTCTCTAC
>JAQIWK010001275.1:0-11063 GCA_034695265.1 Dissorhina ornata
ATTGGGAAATAAAATTGATGTATGTTGATTGCAATTGAATTGAAATCTCTCTCTCTCTCTCTCTCTCCCTCTCTCTCTCTCTCTCTCTACAGTTGTAATAATGCATTTTATGAGTTTTTATGTGCACTCAATATTTAATTTACCTGGCTCACATCACTTCAATTGAATTTTGTTTGTTTGTGTTAAAAGCTTTTTTATTCACTATCTTTATCAACAATCGTTTAGTTGATTTTACAAATATATTTAAAATTAATAAATAAATTATTGAATATATATTTTACTCCCACTTATATTTTGAATATAATAATAAATTTTACTTATTAACAAAATTGTTTTGAAAGGTTTTAATTTAATTGCAGTTAATTAAAAACAAATTATATAAATTAGTCTATAAGAAATTAATTTAACTCAATATTAATTGCTTTTTATTATAAGCTAACAATCAAATATTTATCTCAAATGCTAAAACAAATGTACAAGCTAAAATTTGCATAATATATCTAGAATAGTCTATTTGGGCTACCTAGAAAGGGCTAAACTGTTCAATTATTTTGTTTGCTTAATACAATACTAAACTAAATGGCAAATTATAAGCAAAACTAAATTTAGTTAATAATACATAATACAAATGCAATACAAATTGTATTTTGTATTATTTCTATCAATATATTTATTTCCCAATACTATTGTGACCCACACTTCACATTCAATTATGGATTAAACACACACTTTATTCAAAGTCCTATTAATTGGTTTGCAAACAAAACATACAATTTGTTTCATATATTAAACAACTATTTAAACAATATTTGTTTAGTTTATATATTTATAATATTAAATCAATTTCATGTTAGTATATTATTCAGGAATATAATATAACTTATATTATATAACATTTAAAAACACATTAAAACACTTGTAAATAATAAAAAGCTTACTTACAAAAACCTTTAGCCAGACAAGTTTTTATTGATTGTTTTGTATAATAAATTGATTATTTAGTAAATTATGTGTTTCACTCAATCATCTATTAAATGAATTCTCATGAGACCATCTCGTTAGTTGTCTTGGTTGTATTTGTTTTGTGTAAATGAATCAAATGAATGGTTCAAAATTACAGTCAAAGACTTCATCATTATTACCAGACATCACAATAGACGGTTCCGATGGCTTTCTCTATATTTCCCATCTATATAAAGATAAATCAATTCAAACCTAACAAATCGATAGCCTATCTTGTTTGTTAGCCATGAAATACCTAAATGTTTACCAGTGAATGCTTGAATAAATATAAAGTTATACTGGTATCATTATTATTATTGTTTTTTGTGTTTTGAATAAATGTTTTATATATTCATAGATAAAACAATTGAATAAAAAACTTGTATTTTCATTTGGTTTTTTCACTTTTCAAAGTCAATTGAAACCAAAATATAACCAATGAATAAAATTATAGCTATATTTACTATTATAAAAAATAAATTTAAATATTTTGTTTATATTATGATTTCTATATGTTTAATAAATATTAAAAATTAAATTTTCTTATTAATAATTAAATTTTCTTATTATAAATAAATTTTAAAAAATAAGTTTGCGCAATACTATTTTTAGTATTACAATTTTTGATTTGATTATTTATATATTATGTCATTGTGATTATATTACATGTAATTAAAGTAATATTAATTAAAATTTAATTAATTTTTGCTTAAGTTGAATATTGTTTTCAAACCTAATATAAGTCTAATTAATATATTATTTGCATAAAATTGCAAAAATACATAAAATTATATAATTTATTACAACACTATATAAAACTACTTATACGTATGTCTATTAAATAAATAAAATAAAAAATATTTTTACTAATATTTTCACTGAATTAATATAAATACCCTTAAATGGGCAACAAATGACATTAATTATATAAAATATCAAATAGTAAATTACAACTTGTAAAATATATTGAAAAAAATTAATAAAATTGATTATCTTAATGAACAACTTAATGAAACAATTATTTTTGATATGTATTTCATTTTAAAAATTAAATTAATAATGATATTAAATATAGTAGGTTTTTTTTAATTATAAAAATTAATTAATATAAAAACAACCAATAAATTAATGAACCAATTTTATAGTTTTAATTATAATATCTAAAATAAATAGAAAGATATACTTAACAAATGTGAATTGGTAAATTTGTATTTATTGTCAAATTGACATTTAAACTATATTCAACTTACCAGTGATTTGAAAAAATCAATTGAAAGTAACCTTTATTTTTAAAAATTGTTTTGCAAATACAATACATCTTTAACAAGACAGATATACCCTTATAAAAAAATAATTGAATTATTGTATTTTATTTTATTGAACTAATTTGTTTTAAACAAAAAATAAAAACATTTTATTTTGTTTCAAAAACTTTGTTTCAAAAAAGTTATACTTTGCGTAAACCAAATGATATTATTATTGATCAAAGTTATTGACTTATTGTCAATAAGTTATTGGATACAAAGTTAGGTCTATAAGCTACTATAAATATAACCAAAAAATATACAGTAACTGTATTGTTTAACATCTCTCTCTCTCTCTTTCTTTTTTTCTTTCTCTCAATGTTTTGTGTGAATATTAGTCTCATTTAACTTATAGCCATTGAATTGAGTGAATTACTTGAGACACATCTCTCTATCTCTGACCATTGAATTGAAAGCCGGTTAAGTGGAGCGCACATTGAATGCAAACAAACATTTGCATAAATAGATGACAAGAAATAATGCAATAATCAATAAATTAAGATATTTATGATGGACTTTAATGAACGGATTAATACGGGAAACTCACGGCTTACTTGTATTACAAGTTTTATCACGGGTAGTTTTATTTTCAGTCATTGACTGGATAAAATAGATAGTTTTTTATATAGATTTACTATAAATATAGTTTTATTTGAAACAATAATGTTGAACGTATCCCTAAACTAAAATCCCATAGACTATAATTGAAATAAAGTTTTATCTAATAAATTCATTTAAATGGTAAACCAATTTATTAAATATAATAAATGTATAAACAAATATAAATAATAAATAATTTTTAAAAATAAATTTGCATTAAACAGTAATTTATGTAAATTAATAACATTAATAATTTTTATAATGAATAATACAATTTATAAATAACCGTACAATTGATTTGTCCAAAAATTGCTTACTTTTTTGTTTTGTTTAAATATATTATATTATTATTACTTAATATACAATAAAACTATAATATAATTAGTTTTATTAATTTGTTGTTATTTAAAAATTTATTGTTTTGTTTTTAATTACATTATGTATATTATATAAAATCAAATTTAAATAAATTTTTATAATACTTTAAATCACTTGATATTTATATCTCTCAAAATTTAACGACGAAACTGTTAGTCTAAAGTGAAATAAAATGTTATAATATATTTTTTATTTGTTAATTAAATTAAAAAATATATTATTTTAACCCCAAAACAAAATGTGAATAAATGTAGATTAATAAAAGGTGCTAGAGCCAAATTAATCTATGTATAAATTTATTTGCCGGGACCGCCCAAAAACTCGCTGCCTCTGGGTTTGTAAAACTCAATGAAACCATTGGTGAAACGGAGGGGACGTTTGAATGATAGATATTCAGACAATTTTTTGGCCAAATAATAGCTGGGACTGACGGCACTGCCGATGCGTCTCTTGCCGGGTCCGCCCAAAAATTCAGACAAACGTTTCAACATAAAGGGTGTCGACATCAACGACGACGACGGCGGCGGTTGTGGGACAACTGGCGGCCGGACTGCAGCCATGTATTCAGACATACGTTTTGGATATTGAGAGCCATAAATATCAGCGCTTATATCGACATCTAATATATAAATTGAAATTGTATTTTATTTTCAAATCAATAATTTAATTAGTTTATAAAATAAACATTTCCTTCATTTCACACTTTTGCTTACAAAAAACTTATATTGTTTTTAAAAATCTTTCAAAATATTAAACTTGTGGCTATTTTTCAAATTTTTACATCAATATCCACTCAAAAATAATTTTAAGCAAAAAAAATGATTTAAATTTGTTTCAAGCTAAAAATCAAATGTATTTTTTATGTTGACATTCAATTTATTCAATGCTATATAAAAAAGGTTTATATATAAAAACCCTAATTGTTAAGATAAATTGATTCAAAATAAATATTTATATGCCATACATAAACATGTTATGCAAATAATTTAAATTCAATATTTTATATTCAAAGTTATTTTTTGTAACAAAAAATATATATACCCTAAATGTTAATAATATATTGTTAACAAAAAAGCACATTAAAGTACAATAAAGTCAATTGGGAGTTTAACTAGTGGTTATTATCAAGTAAACTAGCTAAAATAAGTGTATTAATAATTGATTGTGGTGCATTACACGCAACAACAATAGCACCAAACACCTAACTAAACTAGCTAGCAAAAAAACTAGCAACTCTATCATATTATACAAAGACTTTATTTTATACTTACGTTTTTATATGAGAAATACACAATAATAACTTTTGACAAACAAAACATGATTTTTTAGACAACCTATAAAAACAATTTTAAGTTAGATTTAGATTAATTTAGTTTATATTTTAGTTTTCAATGAATTGATTATTAGTTTTAATAATTAGTTATAATAATTAAGATTTTATTAGATTAGATTAGTTTAATAAATTAGTTTAGTTACGGTTTGAGAAGGTATGGGTGCACTCCTCCGTCTACGGCCCAGGAATTCAGAGCCCATTTTCTTAACCTTATAGTAAGAATTGTCGGATCTTTTGCCCAAAAACTCCGAACCCATTCGCTTGCCTTATGGTTCAGGAAAACCAATAATATAGTTATCAAAACCATACAAAATACACATCACATCATTAAAATTGCATGTCTTATTGTTATTTGTACCGTTTGTTTGCGTGTGTATTGCGTTTGTTTGTATCGATTGTAATGTATATTTAGTATATATTTAGTATTTATTATATAATAATTTTGGTTTAGTTTATATGTTTCTTATATAATATATATATTTTTGGAGTGTATTGTTAGATGATATGGATATCAAATATGATGGTTAGGGATGACATACCGAGGAATTCACTGCCTTTTATTCGCTTATTCATCATTAAATGATGAAGACTTGTATAATAGTTAGGATTAATCCTTAAGCCATACACCGGCTGTACATTTGAATTGTCAAACTCTTGGTCTTCGTCTTCATTTAGATTTGTATTTAGACTTTCATCTCTTTCTATCGGTTATTATGCATACAATTTATAATTTAAAGTTAGTTTTAATTACATTTAGTTTATAATTTATAAATAATTTAATTAATAATTTAGAGCTAATATTTTTAATAATTTGTAAATTAATTTTTAATAACAATTTTCTATAAAATATATCTTACAAGTTATCTCTAACTCTTCCAATGAATAATACAAATAGTTTTTTGTTGTAATTTATTTAACTTTTCAATTATAATTAATTAACTAAAATAATTAATACAACTTTTAGAAATGTAATAAATAATTCTGGGTTAGCCTTAAAAGTTCAATACTTTTTTTTAATAAATGAAAACTAAAGCAATTTATTAATTAAACTAAATAAGTAATATTTGGAAAATTATTTTCATTTACTAAAAAAAATTCAATTAATAAATAAGTTTTAATAAATAATATAATAAATTGTTAATTAAATGCAATATAAATCATACAAACCGTGATCTGTTGTGCTGGCAGTCACTGTACTAATAATAATAACCAAAAGTGTAAACCATATGAGAATGCAATTGAAATTTTTAACGTAAATTATTTCCATTATATTTGTATGAATTTGTTTCAACCAATTGTTTTGATAGGACTTCTGCTTTATAAACACAATTATATTAATTTTGTTGATTAACGGGTTTAACAAAGTTTTAATGATATCAACAAGTTTATACTTTCAAATTATTTTTAATCATTAATTTTAGTCCTAAAATTAATAAACTTTTATGCATTTTGTATTCAATACTCAATATTTATTTGACTGTATATTCAAGAATATTCTGTATATGTAATACATTAAAATAGTTAATTAAAGTGTATAGAAAAATGTAACCATTCAATGCATTTGTATAATATTCAGTAATTATGCAAATCACTAGTAAAGTAGTGGTTTAAAACAAATTGAAAAACATTTTGTATAATAGTTTTACACTTTTATTGCTTTCATATTCATCACTGGATTTGTCATAAATTTAAATTTTGTTTTGTTTAACTATTGATTATTAATATTAAGATTTAATAGCGCAAAATTAGTGTTTAAACATAAATTATATATATTTTTATTTAACTACAAATATTTGAATTATATTTTAATAAATTTAAAATTTTGATATTTATCTAAATAGTTTATATATTATTCAAATGTTTTTTGTTAATATGAAAAGTTTTGTTACATTTTAATAAAAATTTTAATTTAATACCCAAAAACGCCTACAACTTATGCTAATATTTTATATTAGTCTATCGTAGAGAGAGAGAGAGAGAGTGAGAGAGAGAGAGAGAGAGAGAGAGAGAGAGAGTAAACTAAAAGTAAAAACATTATGTAAACTCATTTTTTGGCTAAACAAATATTTTTATAAAAATATAGCAAAATATTGAAGATTTTAAAGATTATGTTTGGGTTGTATAACAGTTTCACTATAACTATACTCAACAAACATTTGTATATTAGAGTCTATATTGACTTAAAACATGGTATTAATTGTTATATAACTTTAATATTAATATCAGAATTTGACATAAAATTGAAGTAATATTCTTGATATTTGCTTTGAAAAAAAAATCTTGTCTCTATAATTAATTTTAAAATACTATCCTTTTTAAAATTAAGTCAAGAAATGAATTAATTATTTATTATTTGATAATATATTGTATGTAAAATTTATTATTTAAATACTTTATTTACAAAACATTAAAAGTTTTTAATATTATAATATTATATAAATTTTGAAAATACTGCTTATATTTTAATAAAATTAATTATTTATACAATTTTTTTTAAATATAAAAACTCAAATTATTTATATATAGATAATTTTTTGGCCTATTCCTAACATGTATTTATAAACTTTGAAAAAATTATTAGAAAAACCTTTATGTACCGAATCATATACAAACTGTAAGATAAATATTTTTTATATATCTCATTTTTAGTATAAAAGTAGATAGTTTATAACTACTACTGAACTAAGATCACATTTTACATTGAACATAATGTTAAATTTTTACCTTGGTTCAATGTATAAAAGTGATTTAAGTTCAGTAGTAGGTTTATAATATAAAAGATCTAGTTTTAAAATATTCAATCCATTAACAACTCATTTCAACTTGATAGTTTTTATCAAAAAAATATTTAATAAAGATTTAACAAATTATTTTTAAACAGTTTCTCAACTATTTAGTTATATAATTATCTAAATGTCTAGAATAAACCAGGTGTAAAAAAACAATAAATTGAAAAATAAAGATTATCAGGTAGATATATTTTATATTAAAAAAAAGTAATTAGTTATATAAATTGAAGAGTTTTTAAAAATTAATATTTATATAAAACATAATTTATAAAATACTTACCAATTAAAAAAAAACTGTATAAATAGTGCAATGCTTATCGACACAATTTACTAAACAGGGTTTTGACAAAAAACAATAAAATTAGTATCACTGGAAGGACTTAAAAATTCACTAACAGTTAGATAAAATATATTTTGAATAATTTTATTTTAGTGAAACACTTTTACTTATCAAACACTTTGGGAAATAACTGTATATATTTGAGTGAGCGCTGGCTTTTTAGTATAATATAGGCTTTATCTATAAACGGCAAATGCAAACGGCCGGACCCGTACGCACACTCCTAGTATGACGGGGTATGTAATGGCTTAGTGTCGGTGCGAAACCAACGCAAATGTATCTTTATTTCACTAAAACTGTTGGGCATTATGAAGATAATCGGCTATTGTAACCACTTGTCAGTCCATTAATACTATTTTTATATACTATTTGTATAATATATATACCGGTGCCTGACGTGTGATTTGTGTGTAAATTTCAAGGGTTATGTTTCATTCATTTTGTTTATTTATTGTATTATTTAAGTATTTTAATTAAATGTCAAAAAATAAAAATTATAATAATAAATAATATTTTTATGAATTAAAATATATTTTTTTATATAGACTTTTAATTTAAATAAATCTAAAAGTGTAAAGTTTAAGTTTTAATTGAATTGAATATATAATAAGTAAATAAAGATAAAGAATATTATTATTTTAATATTCTTGATTTATTTGTCAAAATTATATTCACTATAGACTTGCTTTTATGTTTTAGATACATACTTTTGATTTTAAATTGTTATTTAGATTTGAGTTTTTAAGTTTCTCTCTCTCTCTCTCTCTCTCTCTCTCTCTCTCAAGTGTTTTTACTAATAAATTTTGCAATTTGATGACAAATTTCATAATAAAATAATTTTGAATTAAATTCAGTATAAATTAATTTTTAAAAAAATTAAATTTTGATGAATAAATTACTAGAATAATTTTTTCTATTATAAAACTTGTATAACACATTTACATTTACAACAACAAAAAAATGTTTAAAACAACAAGAGAATGTTACTAACAAATACCAACTTTATAATAATTTTTTAAATAAAAAACTTTAATAAAACTAATTAAAAATCAATAAATTAGTTATTATAATTGTATTATACATTTAATTAATATTATTTTTATAGATAAATGACACTCTATTGCCAACTTTGAAGTAATTCATTGAAAAAAGAGACCACTTATTGTGAAGTATAGTCGAGAGAGAGAGAGAGAAAGAGAGAGAGAAAGAGAGAGAGAGAGAGAGAGAGATGTATTTTGATAGCAATTGCATCTTTCTCACTCTATAGCTATAATAATGTACTTTGTATGTGCACTCAAAACTTAATTTACCTGCATCACTTCAATTTTCTTTGATTGAGTTAAAGGTCCTTTTTTCTTTCTCTCTCACTATTTATTGACAATTGTTTTGAAGTTTTATTTATATATACATTTGTAAATACACATTAAAATCAATACATATAACTAATAAAACGGAAAACTTTCACTATTTTTCTCTCTATCTTTCTCTCCCACCCTCTCATCTATTCATTCAATCACTAAATTCATTGATAAAAACCATATAATAATCATTAAGTTAACGCCTGAATCAGTACTAATTCCGGTTCATTTGGTTTTTTCGTTGAGCTATTATTTGTTGCTTTCAAATCCTATACACTATTCAATGGATTGTTTATTTTGTTTACTGAAAATGCATTGAAAGTATAAATGAGAAAATTATAAACGAATAGTTAACTCAATTTAGTTTACAATTCAATACAATGTGTTGTGTTTTTTATATAAGTTTCTTAATTCCCATCGCTATTGTGACCCACACTTCACATACTATTATGGGATTAAACGCATACTTTATTCAAAGCCTATTAATTGATTTACAAACAATTTTATATGTTTGTAATAAACAATTTTAATTAAATTTCTTTTAATGATATAATTTAATAAAATTAAATATATTTATTTCACAATAGTGTAACTGTATATAATTTAATTAGTAATTAAAATTAAGTTTATATTTGAAATTAATTTTAATAACTATAAATGTTACATTTACATTATTTCAAATTTTAATTATATAAAAACATATTTATGTTATAAATTTAACTTATAATAGATTGCGTTTTAATATTAATTTTTATAATATTATTTGTAAACTTATATACTTTTTTATATTAAATTAAATATTATATTTTCAAAATTATATCTGTTGATAGTTGAAAAAAATTGCAAAATAAATGTATATTTTGAAATATTTAAAAAAAAACTATTAAAACACTATAAATAGATATTTAAGATCTTATTTATTTTACTTAATTTAATTGATAAAATGGCCAATTTAATTCATAATTAATAAACAATTAGTAAATTTTTCAATGAAAAAATATGTTTATTTTTCAGCAATAGTTATATATTAACAATAGTTAATGATTGCATAGTATGTTAAAATGTTGTAAAAATGTTTGCACAAAGTATTTGAAACACATTTAATCCTTATTTGATAGATATATTGTAAAACTCGTTTCTCAATTAATCCCTGAAATCCTATGTAATATTTACAACCATTTGATTGTTTAGTGGATTTGTTGAGTGTTTTTCATTTATCTATTAAATTGTCTTCTCATCAGACGCTCATCCGTATTGTATCGCAATTGTTATACACAAAAGATTTTGTTTCAAAATTAAGTCAAAGACATTGTGAAAGACACAGACAAAAAACAGATACACTATTGTCTATGTCTTCAAAGAAAATCAATTCAAACCATTGATTGCTTGGTTAGCGTTGACTCCAAAAAAAAGTATACATTTATTTTATTTGACGACAAAATGTTTTAAATATTCATAGACTGAGAATTGAATGAAACACTTGTATATATACTTTGTCTTTCAAAAACCCAAAATTACTCAATGAATAACAATTTTTGCTCATTTTGTTTGCTAGATATAAAAGTTTATAGACTTATAGTTTATAAATTAAATAAAAAAGTATATTTAGTATTTCTTTTTAAATTTTAAAATAAATTAAATTATGTTACTTTTACATCATTATATTATATCCAAAAATAAATTTGTTTATTTAAACACTTTTGTTAGTTTGAATGCGAAATACAGATATTAATTAAAATTTGTATTAATTTACATTTACATTAATATATGTTTCATTAACAAAATTATTAACTTAATGAAGTAAAATTTTAATTAAAAATTTTAATTACTTTCATCTCATAAATTAATTTATTTTAAATAAAATAAATATAATTATCACATTTAAAATACCGTATTTTCTCGAGTATAAGACGCGTCTTATACATACAAAAAAGTGAATTTTGTAAAAATTTAAAGACT
>JAQIWK010001276.1:0-11062 GCA_034695265.1 Dissorhina ornata
TTTAATGTCAATAATTTTGACAACTATATATAATTGCAAAAATTGTGAACGTAGTTTGTATACATTTTAAAATTATTAATAATACTTTTAGAAAATTTTGATTGGCATCTACCTCTATCGACATACGTCTACTTTTCATAACAGAAAAGTGAACAGTCTAACTATTATATACAAACTATTAATAAACTAGCATTTGTCCAACAAAATCAAAAGTAAAATTAAAACGTAATTTAGAAATTAAAAATAGAATTATAAATAGACTTAAAAATATCGTCTTCTGGCTTGCTTTCCAAAATATATAAGTAATTGTAAATTAATTAATATATTTTTAATTTTTAATTTTACTATTACTGTTTTTAAATTGTTTATTTATAATTGATAATTTTTATTTTATTTTATTTTGAATGCTAATTTTGAAATACTTAATTAAACCACATAATCTTGTGTTACAAATAATACTTTTTATCAACATTTTTATCGTCAAAATCTCTAATTTTAAAATTATATAATGATTTTATATTTAATTTAACATGGTCATCTAATTATTTTTACATATCAACATAACAATGTTTTAATAAGTTAGACATCTCAAGCCAAATGGTATATTAATAAGTTTTATTAAATAATTTATAAATTATTAGTTTTATATTAAACTAAAAACAAATTAAATAATTAATGGTTTATACATTTAATTAACTTAATGATAATTACTATAGTATCGTGTGAATTTCTAATCTATAAATAAATTATATTTTTTGTTAAAATTATAACTAAATATTTTTATAAATTAAATATTTTCTGATAAATTATCTAGATTAATATTTTGTTACAATATTTATGCCTAAGATTTTAATGATAAAATTAACGTGAAATTTTTATACAATTTAATATTTACATAATTTTTTAAAATTAAAACTGTAATTATTTATTTAAAATGAATAAATGTTAACATAGTTTTTATTAAAATAATTATAATTGGGGCAATTTTATTGATGAAATTTTTCTTAATAATACAAAATTATTTTTATATTTTTATACTAATTATATTGTTTTAAAAAATGCATTATACGCAAAAGTGGTATGCCAATTAATTATGTTTTAATTTTTTTTATTTGATATTGCATATTTAATGTGGCATGTTTGCTATCTCTCTTACAAACATATTTACTAATTAATTTTACACATTTTGTATAAAATTAATTATTTTGTAATGTTACTTAAATATTATAAATCTACTGGCCGGTTCCAATTTATATATATAAACTTAGTTTGGTTAGTATATTTTATATTATTACTATAATTATTACAGTTTATTAACAAATGTTATAAATTCAATATAATACTTTGTATTTAAAAAAATTATTATAAATCAATTATATATTTTAACAAACATTTTAAATCAATACTAAATTTATAAACACTTAAAATAATATGAAACTAATACAATTATAAATAAATTTTCTATTAGATGTGACTGTTTTAAATGGGAAACTTTTTGCTATTACCTTTGTAACACTGTTACAAATTAATTTTCAAAAATTTTGTATAAAATTATTGAAAACTATTTATTTTTTATATGTTACTTAAATATTGTATTTAAAATAATCATCGATCCAGTTTATACCAATTTACACATATAATGTTAACTTGGTCAATATATTTTATTTAAATAGTTAAATATTACAGTTTGTTTATATACTAATACTACTCCAATTAAATTTTTATAATTATGGTTTTTTAAAGAAAAAAACATTTTTTTCTGTCTAAATTTATAAAAGATTACTATTAAAATTATAAACAGTAAAAGTAATATAAAACTAAAACTACAATAATTATATTTTTATATAATATTACATTTTGAATGAAAAACACTATATTTTACCCCAACTACAAAAATCTTTACAAAGTAGTTTTTAAAATTTTATTTATAATTAGCATGATCTTTATATTTTAAAAGTTTTACATAGATATTAATTTTGAAATTAGCCAGGGTCGCAGCCCTCCCATTTTATACACATAAACTAAAACTGAATAATATATTTTATAACATATCTTTAAAAGTTACAGTTTTAAAATAAAAATTATCACGTACAAAATTTGTTATAAATATTATAAATTATATAATATTTTAAATAAAACGATATTATAATAACCATATATCGTGAATTAATTGATGATCTACAGGTACAATATTAGATCTAACTGAAGATAAAGGGTTGCAAATAAAATTTGGAACTCAAAACTATTATACAGCTAGCAAGCTTTGAGCAAGTTAAAATATTTTTAAATTCAAATTTAACATTAAACAATTTTAAATATAAACACTTTAACATATATTAATTGGTATGAAATATATGAATAATATTTTAACCTGCTTAAACATCTTATTGCAAGCTGCATAAGAAATTCTTAGTTCCTAATTTTATTTGCCCCGTCTTAATTGTTTTATTAAAACTGTATATATATATTTTAAACAAGTAAATGTTAGCATAATTTTTATTAAATTAATTATGTTTGGTTGTGACTTAAGTAATATAATTTTAATAATATAAGAATTAAATTTATGTTTTAATTATTAGGCTAATTACTAAAAAAAATTTATTTTAAATCTAATTTTCTCGAAAACGGCTGAAGATATTTTATATCTGTTTGTAGTATTTTGCAAATCTATTTAAGCTTTTCGAATTAATACAAGATCATAAATAATTAAATACACATAAAACTAATACTACAATAATTAAATGGGAAACTTTTGCTATCCCTCTTTCAAACATGTTTACTAATTTATTACAAATATTTTATATAAAATTAATTATTTTTTAATGTTACTTAAATATTATACATGTATATCTATAAATATATTTAAAATGTTCGCCGAGTTCCAATTTACATATATAATCATAACTTGGTTAGCATATTTTGAATTTTACAGTTTTTTAACACTGACATAATTGCTTATAAATTTAATAAAATATTTTATAATTTTTGTAGAAATTAAAATATATTAATTTTAAAGTTTATACGTATTTTAAAATATGCTAAACTTATAAATAATTAATATAAATCACCACTAATTAAATTCTAAAAGGTATGGCATATGAATGGAAAACATTTTGTTAAACTTTTTTTGCAAACACTTTTACAAATTAATTTTGTATAAAATATATTTAAACTCTTAATTTTTAAAATTAATTGTATTTCAAAAATTAATTATTCCAGGTAATTTAAATAATATTAAATCAAGACAGGTACATTAAATCTGCTAAATCTATTCCCCAATTTACGTATATAATCTCAACTTGGTTATTATATATTATATAATTAATTGCAAATTACAGTTTTTCAAATAAAGATTAACCTATTCAAAATTTGTTGTGAATTTAATAAATGATTTTATATTTAAAGTAAAACTATATTAATCTTAATAAAAATTATAATTCAAAATAACTAGATTTATAATTTATAAAAAAAATTAAAATAAAATAAAACTAATAATACACTAATTTTTTAAAAATCAATTAAGATTTTTTAAACTAGTACAAAAATAATATTTCATTTTAACCTATTTGAATGGTTTCAATAAGTTTGATATTTTTAACAATTAATATATTAAAATATTTTATAAATTTTTTAAATAAATTAATAACTTTTAAAAACAATATAATATATAAAATATTAAATTATTTTGACACTGCAAACACTTTTACAAATTAATATTTTTATATATAATTTATATTGAATTTTTATTAACTACAGTGGGTAAAGTTCTTTTTGGTAAAATCTTAATTATAGAAGTACTAGGTATGGGCATAAATAGTTGTAATTCATTATTATAAGACTTCAGTTTTAAAAACTAAAATTTATAAATTTATAACAATTAAAATTTTTAAAAGGATAATTGGACTATTGGGTAGATGTAATGTGTCTTTATTGGTCATCTGACTATTATTTGGTAAATTGTCCTGGTGTCCAAAACTTGACAAAGGCTAAAAACTTCGGTAAATTCGGGAGGGATTTAAATGGTCTAAAATAAATGGCCAAATTAAAATGACCATTTAATCATATGTAGGGACACATATTATAAATATTTATGATAATTATTTAAAATTTTTTCATACTGTTAGGCTATAATACTTTTCCAAAATTTTGTTTTAATATATGTTTTTAGTATTGTATCGGTAAATTGACCAGTAAATTTAATTTTTTTTAATTATTAAAAAAAATCATAAACTAGAATAAAAATGCTAAAATTTGATATACTTATTTATTCTATAAAGCAAAGATTATTATTATTAAAAATAATATTAAAATAACAAAAATATAATTACAACTATTTTTGCCCATACCGAGTATATAAAATTTTGCCAAAATAGACTTTACACCTAGTATATATTTTAAAAGTATTATTTAGATTATATTTGAAAAATATATAGATTGTACCACTGTTTGGATCCCAAATTACTTATATAATCTTAAGTTGATTATTATATTCTATTAATTAATTTTAAATAACAGTTTTATAAATTAAATTAAGATATACATTTTAATTTATAAACATAAAATTTATTTATAAATATAAAATTTTGCTATTAATTTGATAAATTATTTTATATTATTCAATGTTTATTTATATTAAGTTAATTTGACCAAGTAGAAAACACAATTTAAAAACTATTCACGAAAAGATATATAAAATGTATAGCAAATTGCATCTTGGTCAAACACTGTAAAACATTTAATATACTTAAAGTAAACACAATTTTAAACATTTTAAATATTATTGTTATATATTTAAATAAATTTTATTTAAATTAAAAGTATAGTTTTAAAATTTATCAATTAATTTTTATTTTTCTTATTTAAATACAAATATTTTTACAATGATTTCATATTAAAATAATTAATTATATAAAATAATAACAAACTATATATTTATAAAAACAATCTATTTATTAACTAAAAAATAAAAATTATTAAAATATTATTTTTTACTATTTGTAATTTAATTTAAAGAAAAATAATATAAGTATGGCATTTAATAAATTTGTAATTGTAAAAGATTTTTGAACATAAATAATATATTACAATTTAATCAAATAACTAAACAAATTGTACCATGATAACTACTGTTTAGTAATATATCTTGAAATAGTTGGTGATCTACCGGTGCGTTGATAGGATCTAATGGATGATAATTCAAGCAAATTTGATATGGCTTTTTGAATGGGAAACTTTTTACCATCTCTCCTACAAACACCTTTATAAAAAAATATAAATTAATTAAATTATTATAAACTATTTTATAATATTGTATTCAACAAATTAAACGTCAACCACCAATTATACCGAATAACTATATTATTTTAAATTTATTATTATATAATATACTATAAATTTAAATATAATAGGTTTTTATCAATTTGAAAATTAACAAATTTCAATTCTGTTATAGATTTAATAAATTATTTTAAGTTAATTATAAAATTTAACAAACATTTTAAATTATAATTATATAAATAATTAAATTAATATAAAACTAATACTACACTAATTATATTTTTATAGAATGTAGCTTTTTTGAATAATAAACATGCTATCTTTATTGCAAACTAACTTATAAAATTATTATAAAACACATTTTTTTATATTTTATAAGTTTTACTTAAATATTATTTATAAGTTACCACAGTTTGCAGATGCCCCAATTTATATATGTTATGTTAAATTGATTAATATATTTTATATAATTAATTTGTATATTACAGTTTTTTCAAAAATAATTAACATGTACTAAAATATATTATACTTTAATAAATTGTTTTATATTTTAATTAAAACTGATAGTAAGTTACATATATATTTTAATTAATACAATACTTCTAAATAATTATATTAATATAAAATAATTCAACAATAGTTATTTTTTGAATTATATGATATTTTGAATAAAAAACTTTTTTGCCCTTTTGTCATGCTTTTAAAAATTAATTATTTAAATAAATTCACAAAATTATTATAATATAAAGCCATTTTTTTCTTGAATCCAAATTATAAATATATTCTTTAATATATTAATATATTTTATATTATTAATTTGAATATTACAGTTTTTAAAAATCAAAACATACAAAATTTTCTATAAACTAAATAAATTATTTTATATTTAAAATTAAAAAAATACTATATTTATAATTTATAAATTGTAAATAATGAAATTAAAATAAAACTAATACTACACTAAATTTTTATATACATTTTAATCAGTCAAAATTTAACTGTTAAATAAATATCTAAAAACAATTGTATATTTAATTTTGTAGAATAAAAAATTAAATAAAACTTGTTTAAAGCACCAAGTGAAGCAAGACAATTTTAAACAAACAAATAAACAAAAATGAGATCAAACTTAAACATTATTTAAAACCAACTAATAGTCTTAAAATGGGATACATAAAGTGAAAGTATATAATTATATTTAAATATTCAAATTAAACAATTTTACTAATATTAATTGATTTCCTATAAATGATTTACTAAACAAACAAACAATCAATATGATCAAGCTCAAACACAAACCTTTACTATCATCGTAATTGAGGGCATAAGTCATGACACCACCCATACCGGCCTTAACCACCCACTGGGCCTTCAGGGCGGCCGACACATCGCTTTCATAGGCAATCCAATCAAAGTTTTTATAGGCAAACGGCACCTGACTATACACATCAAACTCCTTGGTCGCACCCGACGCTAGGAAATGGCAAACCATTGTATCTATCATTGAAAAAACAAAATAAATTTTTTTGTTAATTAATTTTTTAAAACAAACAAAATATTAAATAAATAAGTATACAATTAAGTTTGCCATCGCCAATACCAGGTCCAGTGACTGGTACATCTAGCCCTTGCGATACGGGTACCACCAAGTTATAGGTGCGGGCGTAAGTAGGTATACCTAAAATAATTTTACGCAATGGCATGCCTTTGTTAGCCCAGTATGTAGCTGCCCAAGCCTTTTAAATATATTTCAATTAAATTAATTATTTATATATAAAATTATTTAATTTAGTAATATTTACAGCATTTAGTGTCAAATAATAGCCTTTTTCTGTTGGCCGCGGGTATAGCGGCGAGTGGTGGCCAGTATAGGGCCGATCGGCGCGGTATGTATTAAAGTCATAGGACATTAAGTTTACAAAATCTACAGCTCTTAACAAAATATAGTTTATAAATAAATTATTAAATAAAAATTTATTCATAAAATTCAAAACAAATAAATTTATATATATATAAAAAAGTATTAATTTATAATTAATATAATTTATTAAAATGACATAGATTTTTTGAATAATAAAAAAACATTGAGTTCAATGACTTAATGCATAAATAGCGATATAATTTTAATCAATATTTATCGCTTGATTAAATTTTACTAATACGGATCTAACCTTGATCTTAATTATCAAAAAATTTAATAAATTTCTATAAATTCTTAAAAATAATTAAATTTTTTATAAAATACTAAATTAACAATATAAAATTAATAATTAAAAAAACACAACTCACTCGGCCATCAATGGTATATCATAGGCGGCCATCGCGATAACCAAGGGTGTGGCCACAGTTGCCGATATAATAAAATCATCACGAAATCTACGATTAGCTTCCTCTTTTAACTCCTATTATAAGTTAAATTAAATATATTTACAATTAAAAATAAAAATTCAAACATTATTAAACATTTCAAAACAAACTTTTAACAAATAAATAAAATTTTGTTTGTCTTCACGGGTGCCGGTCTTAAAGACGGGAAACTCCCAATCGATATCAATGCCATCAAAAGCAAACATATCGCACATATCGAGTACTGATGCCACAAAATTGTCCCTGCTTATTTCGTCCGACACTATTTTGGACAACATTTTGGACTCCTTTCCGTCGCCCACCGAAAGCATAACTTTTAGGTTACGATTTACTGACTTTAAGTTTGTTAACTCCCGGTATCTGTTAATTAAGTATTTAAATAAAATTTCAAATTAATTATTTAAAACTAAGTTTATTTAGTAAACTAAAAAATTAATCTACTAATTAATTTTTTGAAATTATAAAACAAAATAAATAAAACATTTTAAAAAACTGATTTTACTTATCGGGATCGTCGGTCTCATCCTTGGGAACCAATAGGTCTTTATTGTTGTCCACCGATGCAAAGCCGACGATTAAATGGGTGCATATGAAGGGATCAATATCCGATATCTTTAGTTCACCATCTTTGGCTCGTAACAGATAAAAGCAAACTCTTTTAAATTGAACCGATTCTGACATAAAAAATATTAAAAAAAAACAACAAAATTAAATATTATTTAAAAATAACAAAATAATATTTTATTTAAAAGTTAATAAAAGTTAATAAAAATTTCTAATTAAATTAAAACTATATAATTACAAAACAAATAATTCTTCAATGTATATATTTTTTTATAATTATAACAAAAAATAATAATTAATAAACAAAATTAAACGACAAATAAAACTTTTAATAATAACAAAATTTGTAACTATATTATTTAAGGCATTTATTATTATTACTAATTAAAATTATTACTAAATTAATTAATGAATTATCAATCAATTAAAACATAAACATCATTATCATTGAATGGTTGGCCACCTTTTGAGTTGTCGAAGTAGATACTACTTTCGTGATCGTATTGATGGGAATCAATTTGATTTGAATCACTCATATTCATGACGTGATCCCTAAAGTCTTGGTGAACCAAACCAGAGTCGGTCATCGATGACAATGTCTCGTTTAGTACAGTCTTTGGATTCATGTTATGATTTTGAAGATTATTTTCATCGTTTACTTCAGTACTAGAAGTGGTAGTCGTTGTTGTTGTTGATGTCGATAACACCTCCGCCACCGGTCTATCAGTTGTGGTCAACGTATCGGACACGGGATCCAATGTGACCGTTGATATGTTGGCCACCAAATTGTCAGCCAAAGTAGTGGAAGTGCTTGGCATTGTTGTCGTTGATGATGAAGTATAGGATTGTATCGAATTGAATATAATTCGCCGATTATTATCTGAATTAACCGGCGATGAAGTGGTGGTCGTCGGGTCGCCACCACTTGGCGACTGACTGTCCGATAATTGAGTGTCAGTTTGTGACGTCTCGGTAATGGCCGAAAAGTCGGGTTCAAATGGGTTTGAGACGGTAACGGCTGGGACTACATACCTGCGAAAACCACCAGGTGCTTTGGGTGTAGCAAATCCTATATGCATAGCACCTGCATGTGCCCGTTTAAGTACCTTGCTACTATTACTACCTGAGCTAGGTTTACGAGTGGTTGTATGGGGTGGCCGTTCAAGCATGCGTTTGGTCACCCGAGTTGTCCGCTGGTCACCATCGGGTGGTGGATCAATTTGTAGCGGGTGTAATGTGCTGGCTGATGTAGTGGTTTTAATTGAGCTTGGTGAAAATTGTGACGGGTGCATCATTTGGGGCACAATAATTACTTGGGGTATTTGTTGGCCCACAGGTGCCATAATACCCATTTGGGGCACTGGTGTTTGTAAAGGCATCTGGCTAGATTGTCTTGATTGTACCATTTGATTTTGCTGCATTAATGCTGGTGCTAGCAAATTTAGCAAGGGTAATAGTGAATTGATATCCAAGTTATTATTATTATTAAATCCTGAAACTGGTGCGGGTGTAGTGCTTGACGTTGACTGGGAATTGCCCAGGTTCAAATTAAATCTCATTGGATCTAATCGTGGTATGGCTTGGTTCAAAAATGTACGAAACATGGTCAAACTTAAACCTTGCATCATCAGCAAGGACATTATCATTGATATGGGACTACCAAGCAATCCAAAAGTCATTTTTAATTATTTTTTTTGGCAATTTGTAGAAAAAATTAAATATTTTTTTCACACATTATTTAAAAACATTAAAACTAATTAAATAAATACTGAATACTTTTAAAAATCACATATTTTTATAATTATTTTTCAAAAATTATTATAATTTTTATCTTATTTTTAATTTTAATTTTAATCATTGAATAAATTAATATTTTTATATTTAAAACTTTCAAACTTTTATTTCAAACTACTAGTTGTGTCTCCCAATAGTCTACTAACCAAATGAACTAAATATTTCCAATCCATAACACATTTATAGATTTTGTTTCCCTATAATAATTGTTTAAATTATTAAATGAACTGCCTCATTAATTGAAAAGTCTATTATTATTATGATTTAAATAAATATTTAAAAAATAGTTTCAATAAATAGCAACTTAACTTGTTTAGTAAACAAAAAAATTAATTAATATTCATATCCGATTTAATAATCTTTAATACAATAAATAAAACTAAAAAAAATTATTATTGTTTTGATTTATTAGTTATAAAACTCCTACCAAATAATCATTAACTAAATGTAATGTGTATTTAAAAAACATTTTATAATTACAATAAATTTTTATAATACAATATTTTTTAGCTCATACTTAATGCTTAATATTCACGCATTACCTGAAAATAAAACAAAAGATATATACATTTTATATATTATATTATTATTAATATAAAAAATTAAATTATAATATCTTATTTATTGCTTCAATTGTGTTATATTATATAATTATATTTTTTCATATTATATTTGTAATAAAAATCTTATTAATTGTATTTTTGCTTTGTTTTTGATTCAAGCAAATGAAAACTTAATTATTAATAAATACACTGAAAGTACATATAATAATTAAATGACAACGGTAATTGTGTGTTGTTTAATTAAATTAGACAATAAAGTAACAATAATAATATAAAGTAATTAAATAAATGTCTTTATCAGTTTACCCGCACTATAATTATCAAGTTTATTTCCCTAAACTTTCACTATTAATATAATAAATTTTATTTAAATTATATACTTTTAATTTCAAAAATAAATTAAGATTTTAAATAGCATTTAATTTTTTAAAAATTTTGTAATCAATATATAACCAATAATTTAATTAATTAATTTTAAATCATTAATATACCTATAA
>JAQIWK010001277.1:0-11059 GCA_034695265.1 Dissorhina ornata
ACCTTATAATTAGATTTAGTACTTAAATTACTTGAGTAGGAGAGAGAGAGAGAGAGAGAGGGAGAGAGAGAGAGAGAGAGAGAGACTAACTATTTAAAAATAAAATTTTATTTTGTTAAATATTAAGCAATATTTTTCCATTAGATTTATATATTTATACAAAAAATGTCAAATAATTTTTGTAAAAATGTCTATTTCAATGAATACAGTTTGTTACAATTTAAAATTCAAATTTATTATTTATTTTGAAAAACCAATTTCTCTATTTTTAGCTTGTTTGAATTTTTATTTAAAGCTATTTTATATAAAATCTATAATTTATTACTATACTATATACTATATATAATTTAAACATAAATTATTTTATAAATTGAATTATTAATTTTGTTTAATTTTTAGTAAAAAATTACATCAATTATTAATAAACATTGAAATAAATAAAATTTCATTATATTATAAAACAATCAAATATCTAATCAAATAAATTAACTTTTGTTGTCACACTTCACTTTCAAACCTAACTTAATTAATTTGTTTGAAATTTATTAGTAGTTTTCAATTTAAATAATTTAACACACGTTTATAAAATAGTGAAAATTAATTTTGCAAATTAAAAATACAACAAAACAAACATTTGAGTTGGCCCTGGCTGAATCAATAATTTAGCAAATGCAAAACAATACAAAATTTTGCAAATAATAGAGAGAGAGAGAGAGAGAGAGAGAGAGAAAGAAAGAGTGAGAGAGAGAGACAGAAAGATAGAGAGAGCATATGAATTATATAAGAGAGTTTATTAATTATGTTTGATTTATTAGCTAAAATAATTAGTTAGCTTTCTCATTTAACTTTTAATCCTAGATGGAAAAAATAATCTTATTGAAATCCAATGTTATATATACCACAGGCTATATTATCCTAGTATTGTTATATAACAAACAGTGTTGTATATTTCTACTAACATTTCAAATGCTTTTACACTAATTAAATGCATATTTAATGAGAAAAACTTTGTCGACCAAAGTATACACTATTGTGCAGTTCATTACTATTATATAACTATAAGTTACACAATAAAGTACACAATTTTTAGTTTAAGAGTTTTGTGTATTTTGTATACAATTATGGCATAAAATTTCAGATATAAAACTATAGACTTATTTAATACTAATGACTTGTATATACTTTATATTTATTTTCTAATATAATTTCTTTTTTATAAATTACTTATTTTGTTGGTAATAAAACTATTTTAAGGTAGTTTTTAAGTTACTTATAAATAATTGAACAATTTTCTAATAGTTACTTAAATAAAATAAATTTTAAAATAAAATTGTAATCCCAATTAGTAATATAATAATTTTTTTTTTGAAAGTCAACAAGTTAATTATATAAATAAATATTTAAATGTTTATCTAAATATAAAAATTTTCGTAAAATATATTCATGAAATGCAAATATATTTATATTTTTTGTATAAAAAACATTTTATGAATAAAAATTGAAATATTTGAAATATATTTTATTTATAAATAAAAATACTTTTTTATACTTTAAACTTGTTTGAAAACAAATATATATTTTTTGCTTTGCTTTTTGTAGGCTTTTCTTTGTCGACTAAAATAAATCTTAAATTTGTTTTTTTACATGAATTGACTGCAAAAGCAATGAACGGATTATAATATGCAATATATTTAAGAGAGAGAGAGAGAGAGAGAGAGAGAGAGAGAGAGAGTTAGAGAAAGAGAGATATTCAAAAACTATTGAACAAGAATTACACTGAGCATATTTTTAAAAAGTCATAATAATATTTCTTTACACAAAATACTATAAATAATAATACTTTTTCTTACAGTTATGCATATAATATTTAAAAAATCAAATGTTTTGAAAGAGAAAACGAGTGGAAAATTATTTTATAAGAAATTGTTTCATAAAAACATATATTTATTTCCTAATCATATCACACATATATATATAAAACGATTATTATAAATATATTTATATATATGCAAACACTTGACAACAGTATTTTTTAAGCCCAGAATTACATATCACACACACAAACAAACAAAAATGGCTTTACATTCAAAATAATAAAACCAAAATAAAGTCTGAGCGCTAAATAAAATTGAAATGAATTCAAATAATTTCAACACATAAACACACAAAATGCTAAATATATTACTTTTTTCATTTTGTGGCAAAAATAACACACAAAAAACATTATATATAACAAAAATCTCTATATTCCAGCAAATGAGTGCTTTAAAAAATTTTTTATATATAAAATAAAAAATAATAATAATAATAAATAAATAAACTAAACTTAACTTTAAGACTCAATTATTTTGAAAAAATACAAGATGAAATGCGATAATAAAAATAGATATAAAAAACTATATTTAATTATAAAATAGTTACAGACTGAAGATATTTTTATATTGTTAAAATATAAAATTTCAAGATTAAATTATATATTTTATATAAACTTATATCAGAATTATATTATATAAAATTTTATAATAATATAAAGTGATAAACTAATAAGGCTAATAAAATATATTACAAAATGGTTAACAAATGTTTACAAAAAATAAACTTATTTTCAGAATATAAACAGAATTATAAGTAAAATATACGAGAATTTGATTTAATTATAAAAATATATGTCAACACAAATTGAATTTTCAACCATATATTTACTATTCAATATAAATACAATATACACTACGTTTACTACTGTATAAATATTATCTAATAATATAAATATATTAAATATAATTAAATTATAAAAATAAACTATATCACTTACTTATCCATGTATTGAGTGAGTCGAATGTATGCGATACAGGCTATAACACAATTTTCAATCATCAAATTAATTTAATTTAATTTTAATTTAATTGTATAGTGTTGTTTATATATATATAACTTAAATAAGTTAATAATTTAATTTTTATCTATCTCAAGTAAATATAATTATCTATTTTATACACTAAAAGTATATTACTCATTCTTATTTACTTGGTATAAATATTTATAAATTATATATCAATTCTAAGAAGTTTTTAAATTTATGTTTAAAAACATTATATAAATTATTTCTAATACGTGGGTGAATTAAATTCAACTATCTCAAATTTCTAGGTTAATATACATTTATACCGATAAATTATTTTAGGATTTTAATTGATTAAATTACATTATAAATACTAAATTAAATATGCATTTTGTTTTCAAAAAAAAAGTTGTATTAAAACACTAAAATGTAAGATAAATTATTTATAATATAATGTTTAAATATAAAAAGATGTGGGTAAAAAAGAACTAGTTGTCAATGAAAATGTTTCATAATCATATAACTATTCTGTATTTGTGCTTGATAAATAATTGGCGATCAAATTACCTGCATCATCTCCTAATAGATGAACTGATGGATTAAGAATTGTTGTGTTGAGTCCTTTTGAATTTTTGCCTAAAACTAAAAATATTGAAAAAAATTATTTTTATAAATATATAATAAAATATATGGTATAAATAACTTTTGATTTATGTATTATACATATTATACATAATGTATATATTTAGTGCATAAGCCATTAAACAGGCTTTAATAGTATAGCGTTTAAGAATAGTAACCAGTGTTTAGTAAAAACGCTATTTATTTACTAATTTTTTAAAATATATTTTGTGTGAATAAATATTATAAACACAATATAAAAAAACCAAGTATCTAAACATTGATAAGAGTTTTAATTATGATAATAAATTTACTTTCATGACATAAATATTTTTGAAAGTTTTTTGAACAATAGTTATTCTCATTAAAAATAATTTTAAAAATAAATATTTATCTATAAAAAAAATAACATTAATTATTATACAGAATAATAGATAATCTTAAGTATCACCAAGTTAAAAATTTAAAAAATAAATTATCTATGTTTATATTTAAAATATCTAAATTAACATTTAATACTTTTAATAATTAACATTTCAAAAATATATATATATTTTGAAATATCTATCAAATTAACATGATATTAAAATGTATCTGTTTATAAATTTAATATATAAGTAAAATATAAGTATATTTATAAATTAAGTATAAGCAATAAGTGTAACCAATAAAAAAACTAAAACCAATTTTTATTTGACGTAAATAATAATCCATTGGATATAATACTCAAATCAATCGATAAATAAAACAAAAAACAATATATTAATGGATGTTATATATAGAAACGCTTTTTAAATCTTATAATATAACTATTTTCTTATACAAAAAAATTAGTTTTTGATTTGGTTTTAACTATTAAATATAAATAATTTAAACTAAAAATAATTTAAAAATAAGTAATCATACCATTATCAAAGTAAAATTTATGAAAGTCCATCCCTTCGACTAGGTTACCAAGAGCACCTGGCTCGAAAGCGGTCATTTGTGGATCACATAGTTTTGTATATGTCTCATAATCACCACTACTAATAGCGTCTAATAATTGCTCAGTTATTTTAATTACTTCTTGTTTGCGAGCTATTCATCCGTTTAGTCATTACAGATAATACAGGTATTGAAATGGTATAGAAATGTACGGGTGTTTTGGGTGATGATTATGGCAGTAGTGAAAGAAATAGATATGAAAATAAATAAATCAATAATTTTTGTAATAATACTTTTTTTTGTCAAAATACATACTTAACATCAAACAACAAATTTTAATTAATTAGATAATAATTTATATAAATAATTTATATGTAAAATTTAATATACTTAAAATAATAAACTAAATTTAAAACAACAATTTTGAAATAATCAATTTGAAATTTAAAATATCAGTAATAATAATAATAATGATTATAAAATTTGAATTTGAATTAAATTATACAATTATAGTATTAAAATAACAAATATAAATTTTTTTGGTCTAAAATTTAAATTATTAAATATTCAATGAATTATATTTATAAGAATAATAAATTATCAAAATATCAGCAAAAAAAATAAAGTTTTTGTTTTGGAAAAAAACACTAAAAAAATAAGTCAAAAAAAAAAACAAAATATGATTTCAATAAAAAAAACTAAATATACAAAACAAGACAAAAAATATACAGACAAACAAACAAACAGATTGATTGATAGGATATACATAATAATGTAAAATGATTGAGAACTTACGGTCTAACAAACCATTGGAATTCCGAACTACTTTTTATTAGAGGCACAGGATTTCAATAATCATAATATAATAATAACAATAGTTTTTATATTGTTTTTTATGGTAAGCGATTCAAACACAAACCGGAAGGGATGGATATTTTTAATATAAATATATATATAATTGTGTGAATAAAAACAAATAATTTTTTTAATAGGCATATATCGGGTTCAAATGCCGGGATAATAGTTTATATATTATTGTTGATTTAGTTTTATTATTAAATTAAATTCATTTAAACATCATCATTTTTTTGATAGGATTTTCAAGTTCAGCACCAAAATAATAATAATCAGGTGGTGTTTCAGTCAAATCGGGCAATAAATTTTGAATTATAGTTTTGTTCACAAATCAGATGCAATATTAGTGAATAATTTTGTAGATTTTTTTCAGATAAATATTTTTTTATATTATATTTATTTAGAGGCAGAGATGGGATGAAACGGAGTAGTAATGAGAGAAATAGAAAGATAGACAGAAAAAAAGAGAAAGAAGTGATCAGAAAATTTGCAATTTTATTGTTGTTATATATAGTTTATAATTTATTTTAATGTTTAATTTTAATTTGGATATTTTTTGTATGTGTGTATATAATAAAGTTATAATTTATTTTATTGTTAAGTTAAAAGCTCACTAGAGAGTTAGAGCGCATAATTTATACTTGGTTATTTATTGTTAATATTGTTTTTTATGTTATATTTTTTATTTTGTTTTGTTTGTAATTAATTGGCAAATATTAATATAGCATGGATGTTTTATTTATTTGATTTATGTAATAATTATACCAATATAAGACCAATATCCCAATATACTCATTAACCTAACTGGACACTTTAATCTCTAACTACTGGCTCACTAACCACACAAAATGGATAACTATTTATTTCATTAATAGGCTATTAATAATAGCAACTAAAATATAAAACAATAATATCAAACAAAAAACAGACAAAACTAATAAAATCTAATAAATATTAAACATTAAACATATAATTTCTATTTTTATATAATATACATTTTATATGGTATATATATGAGTCATAAAAACTAAATTTTTGAATAAATCTAAATTTTTAAAAATTATTTAAAAATTATAATTGCTAAATATTTCATAAAATAATGTAAAATAGGCATTTATATGCAGAATATATTGCTTTTAATGTTAAAGTGCATTTTGTATTAAAAGCCTATTTTTGTTACTTAAGTATTAGGTATTAGCGGGGAATTAATGGAGAGAGAGAGAGAGAGAGAGAGAGAGAAAGAGAGAGAGAAATTTTGATGATGTTTTAGTTTTGTGAAAGTTTTGTTCATTATGTTAGGGTTTTATATAAAAGTTAAAATGTAGTGTATTTAATAGTAGTGTGAATATGTAAATAAGCGAAACATTAATTAATAATGTGTTTGAGAGCACTTTTATATACACTTTTCAATCCAGCCAGTTCCAATAATTATCATGTTTATAGCCTTTAATGAACCCTTGAATGACAAGAGCATTTTATCTACATTCAACAAACTAAGCAACAAAAACAAAACAAAAATTATTGACTAAAATAGTTATATAAGAAAAATCAACGTGTTAAATCCTTTTTCTAATACTATCTAACCAAATATTGATTAACCAAAAGGTATTACAATCAAGCTGCAAACAAAAATATTATCAAGCACACCATTTTGTAAGTGTTACTAGGTTATATTAATTAAGATTCTTAAATTAAGATTTAATTATTAGTAAAAAAAATAGTAATTTTTCAGTTAGTTTTTTAGTTATTAAATATTATTTTAGAATATTTAGGCATAAAAGTGACAAAAATTATAAAACATTTTATTCATGTTTCTCTCTCACATATCATTGGTTTGCTTATTAATGACAGGCTTTTAGTGCATTTTGTTGTTGTTATCGTTATTTTATTTTTTTCATTTATATCCAATAATGTGTTAGTAGGTTTTTTTTGTTAGTTGGTTATTTATATTATATAATATAATACATTATCTAAAGTAGTACAGTATTTATCCCATACAACACACATACATATAGACACATATAATATATAAAATATATTAATATTATATAATACTGTAGTAAAAAAAACTTTGTCGAGAGTTTGTATGTATGTTATGTATAGATATATACCTGAATTGGATAAACAATTGTGAATCGGTTGAGTGTGTACTGGAGTGCGAGTGGTTTGCATTTTATTGGCTAATTGTGTCGGAGATGTTTGTAAGTATGTCGGAGATGATGGTTGAGAAGTGGAATATTTGCCTAATGTATGGATAATGACAATCAAATATAATCACCAAAAATATATATATTTATTTATATACTATAATTCAGCCTTTTATTGTTCAGTTCAAATAGTTTACAAGTGTTTATTTGCTTGTTTGTTAGGCATCATTATTATACACATTAAAGTGTATAATTATATTTCTTTTTGATATTTTTAATTAAATATAGATATAATATATTTTTATACATACATATGGTATTGTATCATGTTTTATTAGTATATCATGTTATTGTTTGTAACTACTTTTAATAATATCCTTAACTGTAATATTGAATTTCATTTATATATATTGTCCTGAGAATAGACAACAGAATATTCTGTTTTTATATTAATATTATTTTTGTACCAAAAAAAAGTAATTGCAAAATAGGAAATGCATTAAAATCTTGTGCTTGAAGTCTATATATTATATAATATAACAAAAACCTAAATATAACTACAAAATCAATGTGATGTCTGAAAATAGAAACTAAATGTTTTGGGAGTTAGTGAGTAAAAAGGGAAGAGAGAGAGAGAGAGAGAGAGAGAGAGATTTAATTTGTTTTTGTACTTTTGAGGTATTTTCAAAGATTTTGTTGATATATAATCAACGTTTTCAGCCAAACATATAAAATATAAATTTTCTTCCCAACAAAACTGTAGTTGAGTTTAACATTAATATATAAGACTCTAAGTTGTCGTTGAGATAAAGAAAAAACTTTTTCTTATTTTTTGTGTTCAAATGTCTTAAATAAATGAAGTAATCAATTATGTGATGAGATTAGACAATAATAGAGAGTTAATATAATTGCTGTGCTGTTACTATTTGCTCATTCACATATAGATATATTATATAAACTATATAAAGATTAAGACCTAGAAAGTGACACTAACTGTCTACCAAGTTTACTCTTTTTTTTCTCTCTCTCTCTCTCTCTCTCTCTTTCTTTCTTTCTTTCTCTCTGACTCTAATCAATAGTGTCTGTCTATTCAATACTAATAATTTATGCGACACTATATTTATAACATATTTTTTATATGTATTTATAAATCGATTTATAGATCTATTAGTTTTGAAACATATAAATCATAATTTGATTTATATTATGTACAAATCAATAACAATGTTTATAAATATATATATATATATAACTATAAATTTGCCTTTGAAAACAGCTCTAAAAATTAATAAATAATTGCCAAGTTTAAATATTCTGTTAAGTATTAAGTAGTTCTTATAAGTTGTTATATTAGTTTATTACCATAATTTTATTAAATTAAATTAAATATAGTTAAAGAATTATGTATAATAATAAATATAGTTATTTTTATATTTGTTAATATTTTTGTTGTCTAACTATTGACCCATATATTTTTTTAGTTGTCATCAAAATATAAACATTTTGTTTGTAAATAAAATATTCTGGTTTTTATGTGACAAACGGAATATTTTGAGATTTTATTAGGCTTTCAAATATAAAATAGCATTAAATAAAAAAAATAAAGTACTTTATTATTTAAATTTACTTTTTTTATTGACCAAAATGTATAAAATACCTAGAATCAAGTAAGCATCATCAACAATATAAAATATGTTTATTACTATTATGCCTTTTTTGTGCTGCCAATGAGCATATTTGAAATAATATAAATATATTTGGCCAAATATTTACTAACAATATATATATTTGTTAGTTTGTATAAATATATAAAGACAAACTTTGCAATATTAATGCCAATGTAGTTTTGTGTTACACTGTATATATATTTTAGTCGGTGAGTGTTTTTATGTTTTGCATTCAATGGTTACGATTATATCTAATCAAAAACCTAACACACTTTGAATGTTAAATGTAAAAAATATATACTGAAAGCAAAAACAAAAATCAAATTCAATTGAGTTTCTCTGTAACTCTCTCTCTCTCTCTCTCTCTCTCTCACACACACACTCTCTCTCACTCACTCTCTAACTCTCTATTACTCTAAATAAAAAATTCAGTTTCTGCTGCTCTATTCGCTTGCCGTATATAAAGCCGTTATATGTTATATATATTTCAGTTTAATATTATTATTAGTAGTATTTCTGGGAATAATATATTTTTATTATATGTTATGTTTTACTGGCTTTTTGGTTAGAGTTTAGTAGTTTTTGTTTTATTTTCTCTGTTTTATTTTGTGTCCCAATTTGTGTGCAAAATTTATATTATATATATTTACTACTAAAATACAAACACAGCTATTATATAAATTGTAAGACCAAAGCCATAGTTAGTATACAAACAAACTCATATATTAAAAAGTCTTACAAATGCAAGTAAATTAATACAAAAATTATTTTATTAGTATGTTATTGTATAAGTTTAATATAAACGCCAATCAATAGAGATAAAAAAGGTACATGTACAAATTTACAATATTACATGAACCGTCAACTTCAACTGGTAACTTAATTTGCTGTTCAATTTTAATTAATACCATATAATAAATATATTCAGACATTAAGGATGGCATTTATTATTTAACACAAGTCTCACAAACAACAAACTCTAGTATATAAATAAATGTATTAAAAAAATAGTGAATAAAAAAAATTCAATTATAAAACTAATATATCAGAGCATAAAAATGAAAGGCACTGGCAAAATGAAACACGTTTGGTATAAAGAAAATAATAATAAAATCAATTTTATAGAAAATAAACACCCTGGCTTATATATATATATATATTATAGTTTAGTAGTTTATATGTATTAGTATGTGGATGCTGTTAAATTGAATTCACACCAGTGTTATATTGATTATGATGAGGGTGTTACGGGTTAACTTGTTAACAACAACAAAATACAAAACATATTATGTTTTTAAAAAAGCCTTGTAATAAAGAAAGTGAGTAGAAAAAAACAGGAATTTGGTGTAAATTGCTAGAATTTAGAGCAAAATGTCCTGGATAACAATTGTAAGTGTGTTGGTGCAATATGTTGTTTAGTATATTAATAAATTAGGTGTGTGGTGTGTGTGTTTATGATTATATATAATATTTAGTTAATGTTGAAACATGGCTTAGTATGTTATGTAATGTATGTAATAGTGTATGAAATTATAATGTATAATATATTAGTTGGGAAACCATTACCTGCGTTAGCGTCAGCCTGTATAACAGTCTTACTGCGCTCTACTCCGTGCTGTTGTATTGAACAATCTGGTCATTTTGTTGAGACATAGATATGCAAACAAATATGTATATATTGGGCACAACAATTACATATTGCAATTATATTTTTGCATATGTTTTGAGGCACAACAACAATAACAACAATAATAACAACAGCAACAATAGCGGGCAGTAGATTCATAGTATTTGTCAGGTATTTGTATATCAGGTTTGTATGTTTTGGACCGATTGGAGTGGTGGACAAGAATGGCATAGAATTGATAGGAAAAAAAATAACACAAATATAATATAATTTATATACAGATTATAAAGTATTTATAAGAATATTTGGGAATAAATAGTAGGATATTAGGGAAAACCAGTGGTAGAGTAGGAAAATATCAAGAATAATAGGGATATAT
>JAQIWK010001278.1:0-11058 GCA_034695265.1 Dissorhina ornata
CTCTCTCACTCTCTCTCTCACTCTCTCTCTCTCTCTCACTCACTCACTAACACATACTTACAGTTAAAATAAAGTACTTTAAGGTCTTACCCACTGAACCAAATCACACAAAAAGTAAACGACAATCTCTCTATAAATTGTTGTCTTAAAAAACTGTTTATTACATTAACAGTAAAAAAATAAAAACCAAAACTAAAAAAAAGTGAAATCACTTGTCATTAACGACAATATAATTATAATTTTTATAAATTTTATTTTATTTTTTCGGGAAATATCTTACAAATATATGCCTAAAATTAAATATATTATAATATATATATATACTGTATAACAAGTATTACAGTGAATATACAGTCAATTAAATTTTAAGTCATTTAATTTTTTTTATCATTCATTCATTTATATAATTAAATAACATTTTAAATCATGAATTAAAGGCACAATTTAATAAATTTTTTAAACACTTTTTTGTTTGTTTGTTTGTCTCCACACATACATAACATATACATATTGTTATATTAGTTATATCTTATCATCAATTGAAGTACATATTCATATATAATTTTTAGGATATATTTTTTTGTTTAGCATTTGATTAATCAGTTTTTTAAATAACAAAATGAAAATACTATATAAAAAAGATTGATTACAAGAAGTAAGTGGTGTTTGGTATTGATATACCAAACACTTTATTAACAGTTTTATCATAAAGGGTTGGCCGTATATTGTTTTGTATTGTTTTAACAAACATTAAATTGTTGTTTTAAATTACATTAATTTTATTAATAGTATTACAAATTACTATATAAAAAAATTAGATCAATAGATCAATCAAAAGCTCAAAATTAAAATTTGTATTTAAAAATGTTTTTATTTTAATGTATTGTTTTTATCCCTCAAATAATGAGTTAAAATTGTTTTATTTAAACAATATTTTCTAATTTAAATTTCGGGAAAGAAATTATAATATATAAGAAAAATTAATGATAATAATTATAATTACAAATATAATTGATTACAAATAGGGAGTTAATAATAATTATAATAATTAAATGATAATCGTATTAATTAATAATTTTAATAATGATATTAAGGCAACAATTTTTTTTCTTGTTTTGTAAATTAATTTACTTGTGTTTTGAGTTTTTATATAATAATAATATTTATAATATAATACACATTACAAGTATTGGTTTTATTTTGTATTTTTTCAAATATAATTTATATATAAAAATGAAATTAAAATGTTGTTGTATTTCATATACAATAATAATAATAATATAAAGTCTCCTCCAGTGAAATGAAAAATTTAAAACTAAAATGTGTGCCAAAACTGCCACTCAATTCATCATATTATTCAACAAATATCAGTCAAATGTCTAAAATATGATTTTTTAAATGGTTTAAACCTAACATTAGACTTTTGCCTAACATTTACAAGCAGTTTGGGGTTTCATTCACAACAATATATACCTGTATTTTAATTTTGATAATCAAATGGGAATCCAATCCTTTCATCCTATCATCACATCTCTCTCTCTCTCTCATTGAAACCAAAAAACATAAAACAAAATCAACAAAAAAATATTATTTACAATTAAGTCTCAATCAGAGAGTGTAATACTGATGCATAAAATACACACACATTTTGCCTGAAAAAAAAAAATTTTCATTTCTTTATACAATTAAGTGTATATAAAATACTCTTTACAATAAAATTGTTAGTTAAATTATAAAATATAAAAGGAGTCTTCATGTATATAAATATAATTTTATATAAGTTACGTATATATATAATAATTATAATAATAAAGATTAGTTTGCTTTTGAAAAGGGATAGCAAAAAAATATATGTATATAATTAAAGATCTATAAAATACAATAAAAACTATTCATTAAATTTATCATTTAATTGGGTTTACAAATAGTTTATTGCATCGGTATTGCACTGGAAATTATGATTACATTTGATTTAAAGGCTTTTCCTGTTAAAAATGTATACATGAATGACAACCAAAAACAACTACTGATTCAACAATTTGTTTCAAAATTAATTTGATATTTAAATATTAAAAAATACATTAAAATTCATTTCTCTTATGGCACTAAACCCTATGGATAGGCGACGATGAAGTACTCCTACACTTAATAATCATTATTTTTTATAAGTTTTTTAACCGTATATTTTGCATCAATATTACTATACATACAACACATAACTGCCTTTCAATCACTATATTCAATCATCCGTCCAATTCATTCATTCAAAACACATAAATTAAATAACATTTTCATCTGATTTACAATACATCCACAAAAACAAACGATATTTACAAACAAATATCAAAATCAATACAAAAAAGTGTTTTTTCTGGTTGTTTGGTATGTTAGGTATGTATGTAAATGTAAATCATTAGCTATTCATTTCACATTACATTACACCGTCTATTGTGTGACCATTTGTTTACCAACTAATCAACTAATTTTTTCACTACATATTCACTTCATTACCTTAATATCAAAAATAATATATAAAATACTCTCACTTTTTAGTCTCAAATAACTTCATTTCTGGAGTCAATTCGATAAAATTCGATGATTTCTTATATAATCATTAATTTTTTGGCTAATTTTTTAGTAAAAACTATTGTATATTTCATGTTTTCATGTCTTATGTATTTCTCATATCAAATGTATGTTTTTATAATCAATAGGAAGAGCGACGACAAAAATATATGTATATTTATAATTTGATTGCATTCTTGATTTTTATGATATCTTTAATTTCAATTCATTGTATCACTCGTTGACAACAAATTGATGTTTTCATTTGAAATCGATGTCTTCGGACTGAGCCGTCTATACAGAGCTATCAATCTGTGATCAAACAGTTATCTTCAAAATGTCTTTCAGCCATTCAAGTACTGGCCATCGATTTGGTAGACAATTAACTTTATAATTATGTTAAACAATCCACAAAACAACTTAAAACTCAAAATCACATGTAATTAATATGTAATTAGCCATAGATTTAGCTGCAATTTATTACAATTATTACTAAAAAAAAACTTTTCAAAAAACTGTTAGTTAGGTATCATTTCAGACGCATCTCTGGACGGCATTCAAAAGGCAAATATGTTATACAAAAAAACAATTCATTATATATATTATAATTGAGTTGTACTGTATATGTCCCGCACAGACAGACAGATAAACAAAATATCATATAGTCTTTGATATATAAGACGCGTGAAAAGACTGCCAAAAGATTTGCAAAATATATATAAAAAAACAATTGAATACAAACACAACGGTTAAGAAGAAGAAGACGGGGCGATACCACAAGTCGAGAGACACTCAACAGATTAGTAAAAATAATAACAAAATATAATCACAACTCGTCTCTCATATATCGCTTAAGAGTATATTATTTTAATTATTATTATTAATATTATTAATATTATTATTAAAAAGTCAAGAAATGAATATTAATATTAATAAATTGCAAACACAACAGTCGTTTTACAAGAAGTCACTGTATATTTATAAAAAAAACAACACACTATTAAGAGGTGGGCGTCGGTGAGCCGTTCTGTAGGTGATGTAGGGGTTGGAGCAACGATGGAGCCGCCGATAGGTTGTTCACTAAATTAATGGGCGCTCTGTTGGCCACCAATTGCTGCTGAATGTTAGCCGCCGACGAATTGAGGCTTTGATTGGCGTTACGTAACACTGAGTACACGTTTTCCACTTTCGATAGGCGCTCGAAGAATGGGATCAAATCACTCAATTCGGTGTCCGTCATGTCGTCAAACCATGAGGCAACCGGCACCTGTTGTTTGGACACAGTTGCCAACAATTAGTGTCAATAATCATTATAAACAACAATTATAAGCATCACTTACAGCGTTGTCCGGATGGAAGATATAAGAAGCGGGAGAATTGTCTACAATTACCACTTTATTCAAGTCCCTCCCGAGTCGACTTAAATCCTATGTTTTAAACCCAAAAAAAATAAACAACAAATAAAACATATTAATCATTGAGCAAAACGAGTGCAATTAAATATATTGCTATACAGAAAACAAGAGCACAAACCTTAACATAATTTCCTCTGTAAAAAACACACGACTCCCTAAACAGTCGACTCCGGAATACTCCCCACTTGTCTAAGAGATCGGCGACAGGATCGGCGTACTGGACGTCAATCATAATAAAAGTTAAGCAATCAATTAGTATTATATAGTTTTTAAAAGTATTTAAAATAATCTATACTTTAGCTAAACTGGCCGTAAATAAGACACATTCGTAGAGCTCTCCCATACGCTGTAAGAACTCATCGACATATGGCCTCTTAAGGACATACACCTGATGTATATTGCCGTCGATCTCAACAGGAACTATGAAATCTGCGTTACTTATGGGCTAATGAATGCATAAAACAAAAATAAACAAAATTTTAATATAAATGCATTTAAAAAACTAATTTAAAAATTTTGAAATTCAAATTCAAACTCACTTTGAATGAGGAGTGAACTAATGTCTCGTCCAAATCGATAACTAAACATATTTTATGCGAGTCTTGACTTTTAATATTAGGCAACAAATATTTTCCTTGTGACTGCAAAAACAAAAAAAGTGTTTTAAAAATAATTTAAATTTAAACAAAAATTTATTCAAAACAAACATTTCTAATATATAAAAGAATTGGATTCAACAAAAACATTAGCTTTAATTACATTTAAAAAAACAGAAATATTTTCACTAAAAAAATAATATATATATTAAAAAATCGATTTTTAAAACTAACACTAAATTTCCTGATAAATAAATAAAATCCTAATTGAGTTACTATACAGAAAATACAACTAATAGCTCATCCCATCATAACATAAATCCTATTAACCATTAATCTAAAGCCTAAAAATACATTTTATATCATAAATAACAACAATTTTCATTATATAATAAAAGTTAAATATCAAAGGGTTTTATACCTTAGGAAAGTACTGTCCATTTTCCTCTGAGTGTAATGAGTTGTTGTGGTTATAATTGGGCCGAAAACAGCACAACAATGTATTCAATATACTCTTATGCTTCGGCTTCTTGATTATCCTGAAGGCTATGAAATGCAAAACAAAAATAACAAAACAATTAGTAATCCATTAGTTTCACAAACAATTTGTCAATACTTTGTGCGATAATAGTTTGTTTAAGCATTAAATTATACATCATTTGAATATACAGGCAAAATTTTTTAGCTTGAGCCAGCAATGCTTTAGCAATAGCATTAGCATTGACTTAAAAACAGTTCAAGATACACAAGTTTGAGTATATAATATCAACCACTAAATGGCTGGCAATTTATGGCATTGTGTTTATCACTACAGCATTTGGTTTACCATTATATCGATAATCATATGTTTTGCGTGTGACTTGTATTTAATCATATTTAAGCGATAAAACCATAATATTTTAATAACTTATTAATAAAAAACGTATAATTAATTTATCATCATTTGACTTAACTATATACTCATTTCAATTATACATTTTATCTATGGTTTTATAAACCATTTTCTCAAGTCTTAAAGTAAAGTATAAATTTTAAAAAAAAACTTATATAGCATTCAAACACAGATATTATATACAAAACTACTTAAAACTCAAAATCTACTTAAAAAACACAAATTAAATTACAAAAATAATCTCTAAACTTATTTTTAAACCTCAAACCTAACAGCCTTTATAAATACTAAATAATTAATCACAAAAATAACATCTAAAACAACAAAAAACTAAATAATATACAGATTTCAATCTTATATACACTATTTGTGACACTAAATGCAAATTTAAATCACAATTAATGTCTAATCATACACTTTGATGGCTAATCTCTCTATGACTCTGAACTCATTTAACACCAATTTTTATCATTTAAATTGTTTTATTTTAAAAACTCTTTTCCTATGCAAACAAAACACTACTATTGTATTCATTACAAAACAGATACAATCAAAAACTGTGTTTCAAAATGTATTTTTTAAAAATATATTGAACTCTCATTTAAATTTCAAATTAAATTCATAATTATATAACAAAATATTGCACTCAAATACATGCAAATCATAACCAATAGCCTGTAAACCATTAACTAATCATTAGTTATTAATTTATTAGTATATTAATGATATTTATATTTTGCAAACAAACCTACAATTGAGTAATAAATATGAAAAACAAAATTAAAACACAATTTGATTACAAAATAAGTTGCATTTATCATCAATATTATGGCACAACAAGATTAACAGCAATATTGTAATTAAAATTAAATACAAATTTTAAACTGTATTTTAATTAATTAAATGCAAATTTAATGTATTAATTGAGATATCAATTAAACAAAACGTGCGAAACATTGATATGAAAATTAAATATCAAAAATAAATAAAAACAAAATTACAAAATGTATGACAAGTTTAGTGCCAATTAATTAACGCAATCAATGGGTTAGTAATTATCAGAAAATCACGTGACCATTGTTTATAACATATACCCGGATCTATTGCAGTGATAATCATTAGCCATTGTCTTAAGGATTTATTATGAGTAATATATATACACCTACTAAGCCATAGCCATATTGATATTATCACATAATGTATGGTAAGGTATGATTAGGTTATGAGACAGACCTGTATCGGTGTGCGAGTCGGGTCGGTAGGCATCGTGTTGGCCATCGTTGGACGAGTCATCTCTGATGGCTTGAGTGATGATCGACTGGGAGTCCATCGGTAATACGGCCAACGAAGATGTGGCCAAAGATATGTAGCCTGAATTCACTGGTACTCCCGAGTTATAGCTGGTGGTGGTCGTAGTGGTGGCGATGGTGTCGATGTTGGTGATGGCAATGGCTATTGTATAGTAGGATCAGTTTGGGATCAGCCAAATACCAAACGCCAACACAACTCACTGACACAAACACAGCCCAAAACACTTGGCGCTAACACTTGTACATCATTTAGTGATAATGAATGGCCCGTTAATAGTGGTGGACCTATTGGATCAATTACCATTCAATTGTCTTAAGTATTGATGAAACCACTGATTGGTAACTGTTTTACAAACACTCAATGCGTTTGATTCACACAAATGAGTCGTCAATTAATTAGTATTACAATGTATTGAATGGCAATAACAGTGAAACACATTTACAGCCGTTTTTATTGCTTACTATTTCTCGCAGCCATTCACTCAGCAATACAACAGTCAACACAAACACACCATTGAGTCAACCATTGAGTCCAATAATACAGAAACCAAACCAACAAACACTTCACTCTTTTAATCCGTTTATTACAACCAAAATATATTAAGTAATTACGTAAACGATGAACAGGTGCTCACCTGATGGTCAGACGCTTGTCGGGGCACCAAAACTAATTGCACGTAATTCACTGCCAGACCCGCAAAGCTATGCCGTGTTTTGCAATTTGCAATCACTTTTGGCTTTTCAATTGCAATACTCAACACAGCCTTTTGGCCTCAATTACAGGCACTCTCTCTCTCTCTTTCCCTATCGGCTCCCCTTCTCTGGCATTCAGACTGTACTGCAGTGTCGCTCCCTATCATTCATAGCAATACAAACATCAAATATAATCATTACATAACTTTCTCAAACTCTTACTGTAAGAGTCTTAAACATACACTTTCTTAATGCAATGCAAATATCTTTAGGAGTTAACGATCGGACAATTGATTAAATATTTATTTAATTATAAATTTGAATAAATTTCTAACACAATAGACATACAAAAGAAAAAGAGATATTTAAAACTAATTGCAAGAAAAAAAAGACTACATATTAATGATGTTATTTGATGTTACATTTGAGGCAACGAAAGTAGCGTTGATTGTCCGGCCGGTAAATACACCACATTTCGTGATCGAGACAATTGTAAAGCAATCTCTTCGCCCGCCTCAAGACGTCGCAGTTCGACCAGTGCTTCTCCCGACTCAAAAGCTTTGGCCAATAAACTGGCCGCTTGTGTGTCACCTTCTGCCGTAATGATGGCCGCCTTTTTCCATTGTTCGGCTTTTTCGACCAAAAAGCGGGCCCTTTCGGCCTCCTGTTGAGCCACTTGTTTCAACTCAACCGCCGCCGTAAACTCTTTACCAAATGTCAAATGTGTCTGAAATGCAAACAAATAATACAATCAATACTTCATTCAATATTTAATACAAAAAAGTTATAGTTATAAAGCTATTGACAAGTATTAGGTCAATGACTGTCAAATAAAAGTCAGATCAGACAGTAATACATCCCAAACCTTTGGGACCAATAACTTACACATTATAACACTGTTTTGTATATAAATTTAATCAATAAATCTAACGTGCATTTCGTGAGTTAGCCTTTAGTTTTTTCCCATTATTACACAACTAATAGGTTTGCATTTAATAGTGATACTAATTCAATAGGTATGGCATTGTTATAGCCGTACGGATACTGAATAATAAATGTGTCGCTAGTTTTGGTCTAATATATGAAATCGATTTTATTGTAAATTAAGTTATTATTACTATTTGACAGAAAAGCATGAAAAATGATTTTCACATTTCAATCACTGCCATCACTACTACTTTTACTACTTCTCATTATTGTTTGACTCAAAACATTGCGTGACTTTCGGCACACAATTTAATAAATTTTAAATGAATACAAAGTTTAGCACTAATACCCCAAACAAACCCAACAAAATAATCAATAAATCAATTAATTAATAATAATAGAGAGGGAGAGAAAGAGAGGGCAATAAATAGTGCATTACCAGTGATATATCATCCAAAATGAGTCCAAACTGATTGGCCCTATCGGTCAACTCTTCAGACACACGTTGGGACACAAGCTCTCGCTGAGTGATGAGCTCTCCCGCGTCAAACTGGGCCTACCATTCAATACACATTAAAATAACAGTTAATATGCGGCCAATTAGTGATATGCAAATAAAACAGACGAAATACAGACCACAACAGCTTTGAGCACTTCATTAGTAATCGATGGCAATACTCTTTCGTCGTAATCTTCACCTAAACTCATGTAAAGTTTGGGCAATTCTTTAGGTATGGGTCGGAACAGTATCCTCAAAGTGATCTGTACGTTCTGCAAGTCTTCATTAACCACAAACAACAATATAAACAATTAGTTTAGTGTCAAACAAATCTGATAGTCATTCAAATGTCTATACAATACCTTTACTGCCGGTAATGACGGGCACATTGCGAGGTCGGGAACGGATATCATAGATGATAGCTCTTTGAACCCATGGTATGAGAAAGTGTGTGCCCTCTCCCATCACTGTAGGCTTAACACCAGTGAATCGGTCAAAGATTACTGCCCGCGACCCGCCGTCCACTTAAATAATTGACCGAAAAATATATGACAATTAAATTGACTGTAAAACTGGTCCAGCATTTCATCATTCAGTGTGTATTGCATACCGTTATAGAGAGCCGTATTGATTACCGACGCGCCGATGGCCAGACCGACGCCCAACTTTCCAATTGTGTTCAATAGTTGTGCCGCCATTTGTGAGACTCACTAATAAATTGTTTAAACAATTAATTAATTAAAGTTTAATTGTGTTGTCAATCACAACAAACAACAATCACATGTGTTTATCGGCAATGAATGTGCAATTGTCTACTACTCTATGGCCAGAGGTGTCACCACTTGTTTACTAAACTAAAACATGGGCTCAAAAACTACAGTATATTTAACGCTATTTTTTAGTTTCCCTATGAATAAAGTCTTACATTATTTTCCAACGCCTGTCCCCCTTTACCCCTAAACGTTAAAACTGCACGTCTTGTTTGTATGGCACCCAAATGGCAACCATTGACTTGTCACGTGACTTCCTCCTAACACTTCCTCTTCTTCTTCAGGCATTCATCAAAAGGTTTGAATATTTTGTATTAAATTCACTATTAATTTAGTTTTAACTACAATTAAGGCTTCATTTTATTAATTTTTATATTTTAATTAATACTTTTAATAACTTTTTTGTAAATTAAATGTAAATTTTTATCATTAAATAAGTAATTTAGCGCTTAATGTGCCGTCAAGTCGGCTAAACACGTGTCAACACATGTTTTAATTGTTTTATTTAATTGTAATTTATTTGCAGATAATTGTCGCCAACACGTGTCCAAAATGAAGACAATTTTGGCCGAACAGGTGGTAAAGATACCCGACGGAGGTATGTGTTTAATATTACTAATGCTAGCCATCGATGACCGACTTTTTACATATTTGAATGACTAATCTGTTTGTCTCTCTTTCACCGGCAGTGACCGTAACGGCTAAGAAACGGACGGTACGCGTGAAGGGACCGCGCGGTCTATTGGTACGCAAATTTACGGCCCAATTGGACATCGAAGTGATGGGCAAAAACCGATTGCGCGTACAAAAGTGGTTCGGCAACCGTAAAGAGTTGGCCACCGTTCGCACCATTTGTTCCCATATCGAGAATATGATCGTCGGTGTGACCAAAGGCTATCAATATAAGATGCGTACGGTTTACGCCCATTTCCCGATCAACGTGACCACCAGTCAAAACCATGGAGTGGTCGAGATTCGTAACTTCTTGGGCGAGAAATACGTCCGACGGGTTGAGATGCAAAGTGGTGTGACGTGTGTGAACAGCACCGCACAGAAGGACGAGTTGATCCTCGAGTCCAACGATATCGAAGCCGTGTCCCGATCGGCGGCACTCATCCATCAGTCGACGCTCGTTAAGAACAAAGATATCCGAAAGTTTTTGGACGGTATCTATGTCTCCGAGAAGACTCATGTGGTCAACGAATAATTGGCTGAATCTTATTGTGTCCGAAGACTTTTGTTTGTATTAATAAATAAATTTTGAGAATAAAATCAATTGATTTAAACAAAATAATTAATGTAAAAATTATTTGTTTTGAATGAATGGTTTGAAATAAAAGCTAAAAGTCTGGTAAATTTAATGTCAATTATCTTTTAGCAAAGTTAGTGTC
>JAQIWK010001279.1:0-11049 GCA_034695265.1 Dissorhina ornata
GAGAGAGAGAGAGAGAGAGAGAGAGATTTGCACCACTCTAACCACAAACTCAATTTATATTGCAATGAATACCTAAATAAGCGTTTAATTTGTTTTTATTTTTATTTATTTAGTTTTTTTTCTTCTGAAACATTGTTAAACAAACTGTGATATGAATTATCTATGAAATCGATTTTAAAATAATTGTTATATTTATTTTAAAATTCTTTACAAAAAATACTTATTTCAAGATATGTTAGGAATATATTATATATAATACAGATTGGAAAGCGTGAAATATATAACCTCAACAATCAAGCTAATTATAATTGATGTATTATAGGGAAATTAATGTCAGGGTTGTTTTGTATATCTATACTTATTCATTTTTCACCATACAGATTCCTATTAGATAACTATTTGAAACTAACATTTTGTTTCACTTCACAACATATAATTCCCATTTAAATGCAATAAAAGAAAAAAATTGATTTAAGATTTTAAAAAAATTGTTCATTAATTAATGCCTCGAAATATATAGCATTTTGTTGTGAGAATAAACAACTATTTTTCAATTAAACATTAAGTTGTGTGAAAACGGCGAGTAATAAAAACCTAGTTTTAAAAATCAATAAATAATTTCAATATATTTTTTTCTCGCAGCAACGACTCGTTGTAATTGTAAAGTGTTTGAGAAAATAAATTTGAAATAAAATCAAAAATAAAAAGAAATTAAGTCTCAAATGAATGCTTCACTTATTAGATATTAACTCAAAAAAAACTAATGTGTAATACATTTATATGAGATATTATATGAGGAAACCAACAGAAAAGTGCCCAAAGTTTTTGTGTATCCGAACATAATTTCTCAAACATAACACTAATTAAGATAAATTAAAAACCTTTGAGGTTTATATAACAGATTAAGTATTAGTTTATAACATTTTTTTTATTTATTTATATTATCTCTACATTGCGAGTAAAAGTGAAATTAATCATAACTTTTTTTGTACATTTGATTTTAATATATAATTTATATAATATTTTATTAGTTTTATTTTGTTGTCAAAACATTTAATCCAATTTATTCATTGACAGTGTGATGAATGCTCCGGTCATTGCACTATCGGTTTACCCCAATCTGACCAATTGGTTTGCAAGTTAACATGCAATCATAAAACTTCATCATGATTTATCTATATATTTGTTTAATCCATTATTCATCAACCAAAAAATTATTCAAAACTAATATAATTTGTATATAAGTTATATAACTATATGTAAATTACACGTATATTTTCAGAGCCCGTAAATTGCGGCTCAAAAAAACGCTTTGGGGGTAAAAGAGTTGAATGCAATGCAATTTTAATGATTGTTTCGATACTTATATTACAGTTAAATAATATAACAAACAAAAAAATGTTATTAGTGTTAGTGCCCGTAGACTACAGGGTATATACATATTTTGTTGGTATCTAAATCCGGGGACAATTTAGCCAAAGGAATCATAGGATCACACGATTTTTCATATTTTTCTTACAGCTCTCTTCATATTACAGCAAATATTTGTTAATTAGATATTAGATATAAAATACAAAAGTGAAAGGAGTATCTAAACTAAACATTTTCCTCTCCATTATTATTATATTCTCACCGTTTTGTGTATTTAATTGTTTTATTATAAGTTTACACGTCTTTATGTATGTTATCTGTATATCTAAAATACATTTTAATGACAATTGTTTTATAAATGAATAATTCAAAAGTTACAACACAATAGTTAAGTTTGTGTTTTCTAATAGGGGGTCACATAACATATATCAATAACCAGACCCCCAAACAAGACATCCTCTGTCAGTCTATTAGGTCTTAAAAATAATAAGCCATTTGTGTAAAAGATTTGACAATTGATAGCACAAAGAAGAAATGGGAGTGATTTGAGATGCAATCAAAATAAAGTTCTGTTAATGTTATTATAACAGAGAGAGAGAGAGAGAGAGAGAGAGAGAGAGAGAGAGAGAGAGAGAGAGAGAGAGAGAGAGAGATGAGGGTTTTAGTTGAGTTGGAGATAAATTTGGATGCCTTCGACAAACTTCATATGAAATCTAATGTTGCGTTTAGTTGATTGAGAAAACAAAATAAATTGCATTAAGATTTGCAATCATTTAAACGAATCAACAAAAATAAGACAGAAAAGAGAGAAATCGAGATTCAATGGACTAAATAAATAGATTTGATTTCATAAGAGGTTTAATTTTAATTAACATTACTATAAGAATAATAGTTAGGATTCATTTGATTTTCTGGTTAGGTTTTGGGGTTTGCTTTTTTGGTTTTGCTTTTCTTGTTTGAGTCCAGTTGTGCGTTGAGAGAGTGAGTGCGTGAGACGGTATATAATTATTATTACTGTATAGCTGTTATACAACTAGCAGTTAGTTTGTGTCTAAGATTATACCTGCAGTGAATCAATTGCCACAAAAAAATATCCAAATATAATCAGAAGCTTGTAATACAGGTATGTCTTACAACACACACACAGATACTACAGGTCCCTCTCTTTCCTTTGAAACGGATGTGAAGTGTGACTCAACTCATCCTTAACTCCCGTCTTCGCCTCTTCGACTCAACTACCGATTAACTAAAAATATGATTCACTAAACGCCCACTTTTTGATTTCAAAGGAAATGCTCCCTAAGAGAGAGAGAGAGAGAGAGAGAAAGGTTACGTTATAAGTTCAAACAGCTAAGAGGGAACCCACAAAATCTTAGACATTATTTTGAGCACTTTTGCGGAGCAGTTGAGCCGATAGGTTGATCACTGGTTAGGCTCAACATAAACCGTGTTGTGAGAAGTGATATAACGTGCAAATCATGGCTTTAATGTCCTTGAATTGGCTTAAATTGATTGACGATCGGACGGACACTACACACTCGATGGGAAACTGAACGCAACGACTCTCTCTTTTCTTTGCTTTTTTGTCATAAATCTTGGAGAGTATTAGTTATGAGATAACAATCAATCATTTCTTAGACCAATGTGAGTGAAAGGGAAAGAGTTTTGGCCCAAAAAATATTATACAAATATTAAGCACATAAACAGTCAGATCGAGAAAAAAGAGATTTCTTTCTCTCTTTTTTGTTTGCAATATATTCTCTTCGATCGCTTAAAGAGATATAAGAAATGGTTTTTTTTGGTCAATAAATATATGAGTGTTTGTGTCCTTAAGTATACAACAATATACAATGAGATGTCATTTAAGTGTTTATAATTTATGTAAACATTTTATCCTCACATTTATAACTCTTTGAGATGCGATTGAATGGCAAACAAGTGTTGAATAATTCACATCTCATGAGTGGTGTTCTTGAAAATGAATTTTATTTATCATTCCTAACAATAATGTGTTGTTTTTATAGCAAACGGCATAGTATTTAATGTATAAATTTGTGTACACGGGTTGCCATCCGAGCGTACAGTATAACCGAAATAATCGTTTACTTAAATGATGTCGAGTTAAGTGCGAAACTTAATGGCATCTCTCTCTCTCTCTCTCTCTCTAATTTATAAATTACTTTAAAATATTGTTTATAACATTTAAAAACAATTGTTTTTAAAAAGTTTTGTGTAAGCTTTTCAAGATTTTCACTATTGATAGGAACAGTGAAGAGAAAAAATGGTTTTTCATTGAATTTATTCTAATTAATCGCTTATCACAAGACTCGCCATAGATTCTGTTTAAATAAAGTTTTCTTAAAGTTTTTGTTTGTTTTTAACGATTCAAACACTAAATGTTTATATATTTCAAAAAATAAAAAATAAAAACCAAAAACAGCTCTAAATTTAATGCGAAAAATATACAGAAAATCAAGTTTTTGTCGTCAATTTTTCTCTCTATTTATAGCTTATAATGCGTTGGATTTGATTTGTGAGAAACAACTTTTTTTTACTCATTTTATTTATACATTAACTAACTTTACTTCTCACTCCTCATCCAATAAATATAATATCCTATACTCTCTACTCCACTCTCCACTCATTTTCAGTGCATCATTGCTATCAATGCTAATGTTTTTTATGTAATTCAATACAAACTTCTATGGGATAAACACTAACATACTGTCAAATAGCAAAAACAATTATTAAAACAGCCATTCAATTGAATTTCATATTATGAAAAAAACAAACAAAAGCTTTAATTTAAAAATACGTTAAAATAATAATAGTATTATTTTTTATAAAAAATATTAATACAATACAGTGTTTTAAAAATCATCAAATCATAAGAGCTTTTAATTTTTTATTTTCAAAAACTTCACTTCAGTTTTCACGACTGCATTGCATTCAAAAGCTTAGCGTTTGCGCACTAATGTTATGTAGATGTGTTGACTCTTACACCACTAATCGCATAAAATGACTTAACATTGGAGAATAATACCCGCCAAACGGCCACTTTGTGCCCACTTTAGTATAACTTCACAAACAGTTTAATTGTAATGAAGTTTTTTTAAATAAATTATTACTAATTATTAATTAAAAAATAGTATATTTTTGTAATAATTATAACTTGGTATACAAAAATTTAATTTATTGAAATGATTGACTAATCTAAATATAATTATCTTTATTGTAGTTCTTGCTGATAACTGATAGTTGCGAAGCAAATAATTAACACAATAAGAAAATTTTGAATGTAATTAGTATTTAGCATTAATTGAGTAATGTTAATTAATAATGATGGTGAAATGAGCTGGCACAATTGAGATTGCAGTAAATAGTGGGCATTTATAGGGCATATGGCGGGTACGGCGGATGCGATGTATGTGTGCGCGTGTGTCGAGTGAATGGTTGGGTTTGGGGAGCAGAAGGACAGCCATTACTGGTTAGGTGTTTGCTGTGAGACTCTGTGACTGCGAGACTCAATACACTCATACAGTGTTGTTATGTTTGACTCCGATATGAGTTGTTTGTCTCACAAATATAAGTGACTGTTATTGCTATGAATGCAGTGAACGCTTAGCCATCAGTGGTTTATCTCTATCAGTCATACAGTTATCATTCAAAACGGTTTTAACAATATATTTGCCACTCATTTGATACAACAGTTTTGAGTGACCATTGGATTAACTGACGAGTGCTGACAATGTGACCACTGATCTGATCTGATTATCTCAATCATATAGACAGTGTATAAGACAGTTGTGTATAACTAATTGGATATGACTTAACCGTGCAATTGTCCGAAATGTCAATATTGCCGATAGTGACCATCATATGGTTGATGGGTTGCGGCCTATCATCGGCCGTCTGGATGGACAACCAGACGCCTAAGAGAAGGATCAGTCAGTTGCGTGAATCGGATGTACAGCGATTTGTGGGCAACGAGACTGACCAGGATCACTTCAAACTGCTTGAACAGGATGGTGATTCAGTGCTGGTCGGAGCAACCAACATTGTCTACAATATCAGCTTGCTCACTCTACAAGAAAATAAGGTATACCATTGATCTTTGATGATATCTACGGGTCTCTATCGGGTGCTCTATAGCGTTAGGCGTTTGGGATCGGCCTTTGCCATTGCGGTAATGGCATTGCCATCGGGTGTGATAGACTATATGCTGTGTAAATGATATGGATTTGAATATATAAGATAGATGTGTGTTTTTGGTGGTGCAGTCATACAGCCATACGAGTGATGCTTAATATAAGCAGTATTTGAAGTGTTGTTAGGGTTTGAGTCGATTGGTGTTCCCAATCGTTAAAAGTGCTGCAAATGGCACCGAAATTAGTGCTAAAAATAATCCGCTCTTATAATACATCTTATAGTTTGGAGGCAATGGTTAACGATAAACAGATCTCTTAAAGCCCTCCAACACCTGAACCCATGAACAGTCTGTTACTAACAGCGATGGTAACGCCAGTTGTGGCCATTATATGCCGTATTTGATGATCTGTTTATCACTAAATGGCAATCACAACGAGAAAAAATATAATGAATATTAAGTTTAATTATATTTTTGGCACATTTTTCACTGTTTTGAATGCTGGCTCTGAACCCACATCTCATTTGCTTTATTTCTTCTAAGCTTTGAATTCATTACAAGACTTTAGGTCTAATTTATTCAAAAAGTCTTAAACTGTTTTAATATCTTATTATAATTGAAAACAATTTCAAACTAATCTTCAGTCAATTATAATAATAGTATTATTTTTAATAAGTTTTTTCTTTGAATGCATTATATTATTATTATTATTATTATTATAACAAAAAAGTTATTACCATTTCGTGGTTGTCATGCATTGGTTACGCATCACAAGCCCTACCAGACCTGCCAGTGCTGACCGAAAATCGTAATAATGATTATAATGTGAGAGTCAAAAGTGATTTGTAATCAAATTACAACAACTTATTAGTAATTATCGCTAAAAATAATAATGTAATTAGAAATCATAAGCGAAAGTATTGTGAGAAATAGGTTTTGAGTAGTTTTTATTATTTAATTATTTGTCTATTCATTCAACTGTCAGTCTAGTCATCGATAATTGATTGCAATTTTTCTTATCTATTGTCTCTCTATAATGTGTGCCTTTCCTACAAACAAATGAAAGAAACAAATATTATTACAGTTACTGTAATGCTGTACATTGTATACACTATACAGCAATGTCTTTGATTTAGACATAAGTGATGTACACATCTGAGTGCACCCGTAATCCGCTATTTATTTGCACAATATTTCCATAAATTCAATGTATAGTCAACTCATTTGAATATAAGTTGTATATTATATCCATTTTTTATATTTCGAGTTAACCCTAAAAGACATGTCTTTTGCCGCTCTTGCAGATGACGTGTGCCTTGAAATTCACCCAATATTTCATTTGTCGATAACCTTTGTTTCAGAATTTGTTGTGCTTTCGCTCATTCATATGCTATCCATTAATCTCAATATATTATCACCGATTCTGCAGTGAACTGATGGCACAAATAGTGTATCAGAGGCTCTATTTATCCACATTTGTGTTGCATTTGAGTTAGAGTTGTGTTCAAACAAAAAGACAAAAGGACTTGTTCTGCAAACTAAAAGCCATTACTACATACACTGTATTGTCTGATGTGATGTTTGTGATCACAAACACATTTATATGATTTATATATCTATTCTAGTAATTAAAGTTAATTTAAATCTCATTTAATAGACTTAATAGACTCCAGTTTTAAACTAATTAAATGTCGAGATATGTTTAGTGACAAACAGTGGCTTAAATTGATTTGAACTCAAAAATATAAGAGCAAAAAGATATGGTAGTAGTCTTGGAGTAGAAGTAGTGGTTGTATTCAAAAGCAATTTCCGTATTTGAGTCCAAAATCATTGTTTCCTTTGCAGTCGCGATCACTATATCGTAGGAAACGAATCAAAATTGAGATTTATTTCTATATATTATATAATATATAACATATAAATATATACAATATATACAGTAGTCTTGTATAACATCTCATATTCGCTTAGATTTGGTCTAAACTATTGATTGAATGCAAACAAAAGTGTATTGAAAGATTTGAAATGAAATGATTTATGAGTTTGGATGGACTCTCATGTACTGTGTGTGTGAATGTGTGGCCACACATCGCAGCGAATATAAATGGATGTCAAACAGGGGTTACGCTCTCTCATGTCGTTCTCCTTCTCATAATTACCGTACGAATCGAGTTTATGACTGACTTTAGGCCCAAATGTAGCAGAAATAAGCACTACTATAACCACACACACCAGCACTGGTACTAACACTGGTAGGTCGACCGTTGACGTGGTGTTCAATGCTCTCCACTCGAGTCCACACATACACTCTCATAGTCTCTCTCACACTCGCACTCAGCACCGAAACGTCCTTTTGTTAGTCAGTTGTGAGCCAACTATAAGACCATCAAATGCTGCGAATATGTATTAGACAAGAACTGGCGATCAGCACCTAACACATGACTAACTACTGGTTCCCTTATTTATTATCATTTTAGTTCATATAACCGGTGTATTAGTAATGACTATACGAGTCGTTTAACCATTTATTTTTGCCATTTTATTATTTCGAGTCTTAAAAGCTTTTTAAACGTTATTCCCATCCAAACGCTCATAAAGTCTCCCAATTTTCGCACTTTTTTAGCGGATTTAGGATTATGTGTGCATAAGGTCTGCATCACTAATATCAGAGCACCCGTACTGCACACCGAGGGCTCTGTAATGCATTGTATCATTACTTGCGTCGAGTTATGAGTAGAGTTAGTCAGACCTAAAACGAAGAGGATTTTAAAACCACAAATCCTTATTAAATGAGCAAAAAGTTAGAGAAATGTAACTCAAAAAGAATTGCTTTTTACAGATTAAATCTAAACTCAAAAACCTGTGATAAATGAGTGAATGCTTTAACATTTCATTGTCGTATGACTTATGACTTGAACTATAAATAAAATATATTTTCTATGTTTTAAATAACATTTTTGTATGCCTTTCCTCTTCTTATCTCTTAAACCGAGCATTTCTTCTGTCAATCGATTTGTTTCATTCCAAGTGATGGACCAAACATTCATGACTTCTTCCCCTAAATGTCTTTTCAAATCATAATTTATATTATATTTTATTTATTTCTTTTTGTTGTTGAGAAACATGTCTGAGACGTTAGGCAAAGGCCGCCAAACGCTGTATTAATTAGTGTCTAATTCTTAGAGAACCTGCAGTTCATTAGACTAACCCTTCTTTCAATCAGCTCTTAATGACAAATATATTAATATTTTATGAAACTTTAATTAAACAGAGACTTCAATGGTATAGTAGTGACGATGACATCAAAATGTGTAAATATAAGGGAAAATCGGATGAATTGTGTCAAAACTATATCAGAGTTTTATCAAAACGATCTGCAAATGGACTTTTTGTTTGCGGAACAAATGCATACAAACCAAAGTGTAGACAGTATTTGGAAAATAGTTTAGAGTTTGAATTAGTGAACGAACAATCGGGTGAAGGCTTGTGTCCCTACGATCCCACACATCTATCGACCGCCACATTCTTCGAGGACAACCTCTATGTGGCGACAGTCGCCGGCTTTAATGGCGCCGATCCTCTCATATATCGATCGCCGCTCAGAACAGAACAGTTTAATCCCAAGCATTTGAATGGTAAGACTTTAATGCATACATAAATAAACAACATTTGAAATAACATTGAATTGATTTGTTTGATATGTTTAGCGCCCAGTTTTGTCAACTCGTTTCCCCACAACCAACACGTCTACTTCTTCTTCAGAGAGTCGTCTGTTGAGTACATAAACTGTGGGAAAGCCGTCTACTCGAGAGTGGCCAGAGTTTGCTCGAAAGACAAGGGCGGACCTCATAAGTTCCGCAACCACTGGACGACGTACACGAAGACCCGACTGAACTGCTCTATTCCGGGAGACTTTCCCTTCTATTTCAATGAAATCCAATCGACAACATCACTCGTCAAAGGCATATACGGCGGACATAACGCACAACTTGTTTATGGAGTCTTTACCACTCCTTCCAACAGTATTAGTGGTTCAGCTGTCTGTGCATTCAGAATGGATGACATTTACAAAGCATTTGACGGTCCCTTTAAAGGTCAAGAAGCCATTGACTCCAATTGGCTACCGGTGCCGACCTCTAAAGTGCCCGAACCTAGACCTGGTCTATGTGTTAACGATTCGCGACAATTACCCGATTTGACGCTTAATTTTCATAAAGAGCACACATTAATGGATCAATCGGTACCCGCTTTTTGGGGCGCACCCATTGTTGTGCAAACCAGCTTTAAATACCGATTCACTCACATCGCCGTCGATCCACAAATAGAAACCGCTTCCGGAAAGACATTTGATGTGCTCTTCATTGGCACAGATGACGGACGAGTCATCAAAGCCATCAACTCTGCCAGCGGTGCGCTCAGTGGTCATCACTATCACAATTCAGTGGTTCCCGTAGTGATTGAAGAAGTGTCAGTGTTTCCAATCGGAACGGCAATCACTAATTTATTAGTTTACCACACCTTTTATGAGGCAAAGCTTTTGGTCGTTTCCAACAACGAAATTAAATCAATAAAACTATTTCACTGTTTGGCCAAAACGTGCGGTGAATGTGTGGCCCTTCAGGACCCTTACTGTGCGTTTGATTTGGCGCGACAACAGTGTACGAGTAGTAGATCTCGTTTCTGGAATCGCGACAACTTTGTACAGAACGTTGAGGACGGGTGGGATCCCCGATGTCCCGACGGCCGACCACCGCCCACAGAGAGCACCAACAGATCGCCTCCTTTCTCTGACCCGCATGTTGTCATTCCGCGGGTCAACTCTGACAACTCACCCATCGATGGTGAGGCGGCCACCGAACAGACGCCTATCTATACGGGCGAGTCGTTTGCATTGGCAGTGACGACAAGTGTGATCACATCATTAGTGTTGGGTTTCATCTTAGGCTACATATTCTCGCGTCGATGTCGTAAAGAAGATCCTAATATATGTTCTCCATATGACGATCCGCACCAGTATTTGGACGGAAGGCTTACGTCTAGTGACACATTCCAAGCCCAGCCGCCCGTCAATAATAAACCTATTAATTTAGTTTTGACGACAAATAAGAACTCAAAAAACTTGAATCTGTCGGTAGAGAACAAACCCATTCAGAAGGTGAAGAAGATTTATTTGTAGGACACCGGCAGCTCATAGGCAACCGCAGGTTCCTCGACACCAGTGACTCATATGATTCCGATTACGAAGACATAAGCGAACTATGATTTTGCGAACAATGGATTGAATGGGAACTGAATTCTTGTGATGTTCTCCGCCGACAGTATAATCTCTAAAACACAACAAAAACCAAAACTATTACTCAGTTTTTTTAATGAATTTTGTTTTTAATTGAAGCGAATCTCTAATTAAAAGCAAACTATGCATCAAATTATACAATACTTTATGCAATGAAATAACGATTTTACGGATATATTTAGCAGAAAAATTAATGTTATGTTTTTTATTAGAAACACTTTTATTATTAAAATAATAT
>JAQIWK010001280.1:0-11043 GCA_034695265.1 Dissorhina ornata
ATGGTTAGGTTGAGTTTGCTTTCCTGTATACCACCGGGTCCGGGTCCGACCCGGCCGGGTACTTTAGTATATCTCTATTATCGTTGTCTGGCACCCATATTTTAAACTAGGACATACATGTAATTGTTGTTCATATTTCTTATCTTATATAAATTTTACCTTATATAAAGATTGCAAAAAAAATTTATACAAAATGTTAACAACAATTACAACATTTAAAGATTTTCCCGGAGGTATTTCTTTTAACTAGTTTGACGGGGCACTGCTTATTACGTATTGAATTTATTTATGAATAAAGTTACCTAAGTATTTGTTAAATGCCTTAACCATATGGGGCAAAATGGTCACAAAATCGTTTTTGGATATGACTTTATATTCGTCCGTAACTTCGCATCTATCGTTGGCCTTAACCGACAACCGTTCGGCCGCTGAAACCATATCCCGATAAACAGACATCATTTGTTGGGCGTAATTGTGGGCGTCTTCTCTATCGTCAAACACTCCCTCTATCTGATCGGCGTATGTCTTAATAGTGCTATAAATTCAACAATAATTATTAATATAAGTTATAACTCCGGACTGAATTTAAAGTTCAATGTAAGTTGCTATGTGTTATAAAACTGCAATATTACAGTACACATAGTAATAACACCTTTTTATAAACTCTTAATTATTAATATAATAATGAACTATTTTAAACTATTAGAAACCCATATTTAATATGTCACTGATTTGTGAATTGTCAATTTTAAAACCACCTTGCTATTATAATAATCAATTCAAAAATCAGTAACATATTAAAAGAGGGTTTCTAATAGTTTAAAATAGCTAATTATTAAATTAATAATTAAAGGTTTATAAAAAGGTATAATTTAGGTGTCATTATTATATGTATTGCTATTTTGTAGTTTTACAACACATAGCGACTTACATTGACAATTAAATTCAGTAACTCGTAAATCGGAACGTTTATTCAGATTATATTTATAAGTTATAAGTTGGGAATAGCATTTTGAATATTTAACTCACATATTACATAATATGGGTCTAATATTTTAATTATTCACTTAATATGTGAATAGACATTATCAAGATAAAAATCTCTATGGAGTTTAACATTAATATTCAAAAATGTATTCATTTTGTCTTTTGAATGTTATAAGTTATAAGTTATAACTAGTGATATCAGTTTTGAAATTTCAAGCAATTTTTCAACCCAATTTCAAAAATTATAAGATTTTCAATGAATTTAATAATAACTAGCTGATAAACAAATCTACATTAAAGTAATTTATTTGAATATAAATATGTATATTTTTGTGTAAACTGACCAGAGTATATCGCCAATATTAGAGTCACGTTTAATTAATTGACTCAAATGAGCCATAACTTTGTCATGCACTTGTTTGGCTTCACCAACTTTGGCATTCATATGTTTGGCCACTTGGATGGGATCAGACAAATGACAAAATGATTGCATTTTAGATTTAATGTCTGGCTTTTCCATCACTAGTGCCACGCTTTTAGTCTTTGTTATGAGTTGTGTTAATAAATTAGTGACGGTCTGAGTGTCTTTAGACCTAATGTTTTCATTCAATAATATTAATTAAACAATAATCAATATGAATTAAAATTGAATCATTTTTATAATTAAAATATACGAACGAATGGTTGGCCAGTTGATCGCAAGCCTGTTTAACGCCATCCACCGTATCGGGCAATGTTCGGCCATTTCCTATTAGGAACTGACGATTGTGTGTTTCATCCAACTTATTAAGTAATGAATCCGTGTCTATTATACAATTTATATAATATATTCACCAAGGTCAAATGTATTTTATATTTATTCATTTAATATACATACCCAATAATTTATTAAACGCTCTAACAATTGGATAACTTGTAGATTTCCAATTGTTAGCTAAACCTTGTTTATTGCCGTTACTAAAATCGCACCGATCACTGGCTTTAGCTGAAAAACTTTCGCCCGATTTGACCAAATGTTTCAAATTTGTCAACATTTTTCGTAAATACTGTCGTCCGATGTCCGTTTCATTGGGAAACAAATTTTCCACTTTATCACTCAATGAGTTAATTATACTGTTCATAAATTTTAAATATAATAAGTTTAAAATAATTGCTGCAAATGATTAAACTAATTTAATAAATTAACAATTCAATAATGAGAAAATTTATAAATAATTAATTACTCAACACAAGTTTTACTACCTATTGAATTAGTTGTAAAATTGTATTAATAATTATAAAAAAAACCTACCACATCACTTCGGAAACACTGCCAAAGTCATCAGTCAACTCAATTATACGGCCAACAGCGTCATCACGTAACTGTTTAATCTGGGCCACTTTGGGATTTAGTGACCGGGCCAATGAAATAGGGTCGGGTGACAAACAAAATGATAATATATCAGCTAAAAATTCAGGCGTTGCTTCAGGATATAATATGGCTTTAACTTTTGAATTATTCAATGTTGATACGAATGCATGACCTCTTTCATAATCACTTGGCCTAGATTAATACAATAAAAATGTATAATATAATTTTAAATTCTTATATAATAAGACATTTTGTTTAAATGTACAAAAATTTTTTAATGTTATTTACGTACAGGCTATTAGTTAATTGATTACAATACACCTTAATTGTATTGTTAGTGTCTGGTAATAATCGACCACTTAATGCCTTATCGAGATGACGATCGTAAACATTATCTAGGTCGTGTTCGGTGGCGTTTTCAACTAAAAATATTTATATAAATTTGTTAAACAAAATTACAATGTTTTCTAAATTCATCTAAACATTAAATATAAGACACAAAACAATTATAAATCATGTTTATAATTGAAAATAATTAATATTGAATATGAAAATAAGCAATAATTATCTTGATTCTTACAAACTATGAATGAATATTCCAGTTTGTACTACCGTTCAAATAGTCGCTAAAATGTTAGGCATAGTATAAAATTTATATTATAAATGCTTATTTATGTATCAATTATGCTATTGGTTATAAATTGTACGCTTGATTGAATCTTAGTTTTTAATGGACAATTTAATTATGAATTAAATATTAATAATAGTTTCTTTATACGTATTAAATTGTTATTGGTTTTGAAATTTTGGAAAGCAATATAATAACTATTCTACAGAGATGACATTCATAAGTTGAAAACAAATACAATATTTTTGAAAATTTATATAAATTATTAATCTAGTGAATTGATTACAAAGTTCAATTGCAAATTGCGATAAAAAGTTACAATAAATTAGTCAACTGTAGTCATAACTAGTAATGTTGTTATAAATAAATTTTAAATTTTAAATTTTAAATTTTAAATTTAAATTTAAATAATAATTGTGATGAGCATCGTGATAGAATATAATTTGCAAAAAAAAAGAAAACTATTAATTACCTATAGTTTTATTAAACGCCTGAACTAAAGGCAACAAAAACGATTGATATTTATAGGCGCCGATATTTTTATGGCCATTGGTAATATCGCACTGACCACTCAATACACCCGTTTGTTTTGTAGCCATTTTAATCAGTTTGGGGTAAATAGCCATCATTTGCTGCACAAACTCTCGCGAACCATCAGTTTTATTTCGAGTCAATGCCTTAGTTTGATCTATAAATGCTTGAATTGTGCTGTTTATCCACATAATTTCAATATATTTATTTAAATTAATCTTTATATACTAATTCAAGTATTATTTGTTTTTAACACTAATTATTTTTAGATTATTGTTTTTGAGCACAAATATAAACACAAATAAACAATGATACAAGATAAAAAAAATTTATAATTATAAAAAAAACTAACCAAGTCACATCAGCGGTAGTAGGTTGACCACTCATTAGCTTAGCCAGATGACCGGCAGCGTTGTCCCTAATACGCTTAATATCCGACAAGTGAGCGTTAATAGATTTGCCCAAACTAGCTGGATCTTTTGCTTGGCAAAACTGCTTAACAATATTATCATTTTCATATAAATTCATAGTATTAAACACTGATTTTGTTTTAGGTTGGAGCATGGTCAAAAATGATGTCATCAAACTGTTATCGCTAGAACTAGAAAGTAAGATAAATATAAATAACTTAATATTCTAGGATTTTATTTCAATTGACATAAACAAAAATTAATATAATTAACAAACGTAGTCTGATTTGGGTTGGAGCAATATTCTTTTATTTTGTCTGGAGTTTCAGGAAATAGTTTACCATTACCAAGTGGATAATTATTATTTAAAATTTCGTCAATTTTATTTGGAGCAGCTTGAGCAACCGATTCGTCTAATTACAATGAACCATGCATAAATTATAATAAAGTTAAATATATTTATTTGAAAAACAAACCCATGAACTCATTGAACGCCAGTAACATTGGAGTTAGAAGAGACAGGTGTTTGCGTTTTGCGTCAATGTGTTTATGGCCGTCACTTAACGAACAATTGTCGGACCCTTTAACTGATAATTGTTCGGCAACTTTAACCGCATTCACTAAGAGGGTAATCTGGTGGCGCACATAATCTCCAGCTTCTTTATCCTCTAAATATACCTTGCTCATTTGATCCGAATATGTTTTGAGTGTGCTAAAATTTTTAAATTTGATTTACCAAACAAAAATTATTTTTAAAAATATTGTATACAAAAGAAACAAAATATTTTTAATTTCGAATTAAATAATTTAAATTTTATTTACTTAAATTACAGTGAACTAACAATATATGGTGTTGGTTATTATTTTTATTAATTGAAATACGGCAAATTACATTTAGCTGATTTAAACTAAAATATGCTAGTTATCTATCAAATTTTATATCTTTTATAAACTCACATATGATGTAATTTTAAAAATAGCAAGGCACACTTTTTTTTCAAAATTGTCCTTACAATCTTGGTTGTATATCTACAACTAATCATGGTTGTATTATAAGTTATAATTATAATTTATAACCAAAATATAACATTTATTACTAATAATTTAATTGGTATTTTTTAAGTAAAATTAATAATCACTAATTAAATTATAGTCAGTTACAAAATTATTTCTAAATACAAATACTGAGTGTAACAGAGATTTTGTTATGTATTTTTTTAAAAAAAAACCTTGTCAATTTTCTACAGACAATGAATAAAGTCAAAAATAAAAATAGACCAGATATTGTAGTATTATCGTCAACATTTAAATAATTTTAATTATCATTATTTTTAATATAATATATTTTTATATTTAATCACAAAAAAGTTTATTTACGAAATCATTGTTACACCCAGTATATAAATAAGTCAATTTTTATGTTTTGCTACTTATGGTATTATTTATAAACAGATTCTTTGGCAAATTAGTCAAAATTTAAATGTACCCCAGTTTATCTAAATGTATAAATATCAAAAAACACTTTACCAAATTATATCAGGTAGTCTTAAACTACCGCCAGTTTCAGTTAAATGTACAATTTGTCCAACTGTGTTATCATGTATTTTTTTCACCATGTCCATTTTAGCATTTAAAGCGTTGGCCAATTTAATAGGATCGGGTGATTGACAAAACATTCCCAACTTTGCAAAGTTATCCGATTTAAACAAATTGGTTATCACAGACTTAGCAGAAGGGGTTAGTGTATATAAATACGATGTAACCACTGCTATGTCTTTTGTACTATAATAGTGATACGTTTGAATAGATTTAACGCATTAAATAAATATGTTAATTTTAATTTAAATCAGGTAAATTTAAAATTTACATACAATTTGGATTGATTGCAAAACTGTTTCAAATCGGCATCGGTGTTGGGAAAGGGTAAACCACTTAATATTCGTATTAATTTATCAAATATTATATCTACTTTATCGACGTTTACATCGGTGTCTAATATGAAAACAATAATTAAATTTTTAGATATTTAGAAATTTTAAGTATAAGTTTAATCTTATCCATAAAATATAATGATCTGATTTTATTTATTTATTTTTTTTTGCCGTTTTCGAGTAAATTTGATTTTAAATAAACTTTTTATAATGACTACACTAATCAACTAGTTTCACAAATGAACCTTTTTTTCTTTAAATAAAGAACATGAGCTATTATAAATTATAAATTAAATATTATACAAATTAAATTAGTTATAATAATAAGTTAGTCACTAACCAATATAGCTATTAATTTTTTGGATAGTAGCCGGGTTGAACAATTGAAACTGTTTATTGACCAATTTATCGCTGATATCGCACTCATCGGTTGGGATAACCGACACCTCATCAAACTTTTTCACCACATCCTTGTATACCCCCATCACTTGATTGACGTAATCGCGGGCCACACTATCACTAAACACACCACTCATTTTGTCGGCATATGCATTCATTGTGCTAATGTTTTAATGATATTTTTAATATATAAATATATTTATATTTAGTGATGGAAATTTTTAGCAATTTCATAAAAATTGCCAAATTGATAATTTGGCAATTTGGCAATTCTTAGCAATTTTGTCAAAATAAAGTACGTCCAACAATTATGACATATATAATGGGTAATATAATTACATAACAATTTTACAATTAAATAGTATAAAATACAATAAAAATTCAACAACAATTAAAAATTAAATTATATAATGTATATTAATTCTAAACTGATAATTCATCTATATTTGACTAAATTTTGGATATTACAAAATTTTACTTAAAATATCACCATTCATAACTTTATTTAATTAGCTTTTGAGTTCACCTATGTAATTATTATAGCTAAAATAGTAATGTATAAAAATCATTTTTTAAAATTGCTAAAAATTGCCAATTATTGCCAAACTTAGCAATAATTGCCAAATATTGCCAAAACACTTCAAATTTGTTTGGCAATTTCTTAGCAATAATTTGCAATTATTGCCAATTGAAATTGCTAACCTTCCATCATTATTTAAATTACTATTAATTGTATACTTCATATAAATGACTTGGAACAAAACTAAAACATTTTGATGTTTTATTTCAATTAAAGCAATAAAATAATGAACTAATTTATTATTTAGAAACATATTAATATATAGTTTTAAAATGTATTTGTTTTTCCACCTTGCTATTGTTATAGTACAGGTCGTTTACATTAACGCTAGCAACTTTTTTTTGCGGCAAGCAGATGTAATGTATAGTAATGATCTGCGTGCCGTTATAGCAGTGCTATGCATTGTACATTTGTTCATAACGTTATGCCGCAAAAATGTTGTTAAAGTTAAAATAAACAAACTGTATAACAATTTGAGTTTAACAAAAATATTTTAAAATCATAAAAATACCAAAGCATATCAGGCAAAGTCCACTCTTTTCTTGCTAGTGACTCAAGCTGGCCTGCAAACTTATCGTTAACTTTCTTTGCCTCATTCAATTTAGAGTTGATAACTTGGGCTAATTGAGCAGGATCATTGCTATTACAAAAGCTAGTCACATTTTGTCGAATATCAGATACATTAAAATTGAAATGAATCTTGGGAGCTAATAATTGAACTAATCTATTTAGTGTTGTAAAATCCTTTGGACTGTATTGTTTTTATATATAAAAAAAATAATTAAATTATTTATACATTTATTTAGTTATAAGTATATATTACTTACGAAGTTATTTTAATGTTATCGCAATACTTTTTGATAGTATCGGGTGAGTCGGGCATTGGTTTACCAGAACCTAAAGGAAATTGACGTTTGGATATCTCCTCTATGGTTTTAGCCGCTCCATCGGTATCTTAATTATTAATTTTTAAATTTAACATTATTATTTACATATTGATAAACTATTTCTACACAATTACCCAAAAATTTATCAAATGACTTAATTAAAGGCAGCAATATTGATTGAGTTGTGTTTGCGATGCCGCGTTTATTACCATTACTAAAGTCACAATCAGGACTGGCTTTTGCCATTTTTTCGGCCGCGTTTGTCATATCCGTTAAAACACTCATTTGTTTGCGCACATAGTCTCGGGCGCCGTCTTTCTCGTCGTATAAATTTTCCAATTGATTGCCATATGATTTGATTGTACTGTCGATTAATTTTACAAACAATGTTTAATTGAAATAATTTGTTTTTACATAAATTAAATTACAAAACTAATCACTTTTAAGCTTTTTATAGAATTATATAAAATTTAACTGGTGCATTATATATATATATATATATATATATATAAATCTAAATTTTTACCTGTTATTTAAGATTTTACATATAAATCAAATATTAAACACACACACAACAACAAGAAAACAAAAACTATAGTAAATGTAAGAAATCTCATTTAAAAATCTAGTTACCTCAATTTTGTAGACAAATTACAATTATTGTTATATTAAAATTATACAAACCATAAAATTGCCGAAAAATTTCGAATTGATTCACCATCGGTTAATTCAATTAAATGGCCAAGCGCATTTTCTTGCAATCGTTTGACATCCACAATTTTATTATTAATAGCTTTGGCTATTTGAACAGGATTAGGCGATTTGCAAAAGCTTTGCAATTTAGCAATCACATCAGGTCTATTCATTGTCATTGTAATTGCTTTGGCTTTTGGACTCAATGTATCAAAAAATTTCATCGCAATTGACACATCATTTTGGCTGCCAATCAAATATATAAATTTGTATAAATAAAATTGCAATCATGTATATTTTATATTGATATAAATGTATTAAACATGGTTTTTAATTATTTTTAAACATTTCATTATTACTAAAAATTTAAAATATCATAGAAAATTATATTGAAACATAAAGTACAACCAATCAATAAATAAACAGCTCTAAAAAACCATGTGGCAAAGTATCATTGCAGAATTTTAGTATTTTGTTAATATTTTTTCATTAATTTGTATTGGCAAAAAATTGACAAAATACTACATTCCCGAAATGATACTTTGCCACATGGTTTTTAGAGCCCTTTATTTATTGATTGAGTACAACGTTAAATGATATCGTAATTACAAAATTAAAAATAAATATTATTATTAATTATTTGAATTTGAATTGGTAACTTAAATTTGCCATTTATTGTCCAATTTCATTAATATTTAAAATGTTGAATATAAGGTAACAATATAAGGTAACAATTTACACATATTTATAATTAATTAATAATTATGTTTGTCGATGTGTTTCTTCTTCTATGTGATAATACGATTAAATTTATCAAATTTTAAAAATTCTAAATAATTTTGCATTTAATTTTAAATATTAAAATTGGCATTATAGATTTACACAATTTAAATGTATTTAATAATATATATATATAACTAACATTTGTGATGATGATTGTGTGCAATATGCTTTGATTGACTCATCAGTATCGGGAAGTGGCCGTCCATTTGCTAATAAAAATTGTCGGCTATATATCTCATCCATACTTTTATCCACATTGTTTGGTGTGTTTTGAGAAACTATTTTTAATATTAATATTATATAATTATAATTATTTTGTATACTCATTTGATACAAAGTCATTAATTAATTTTTTAAACTCTAATGATTTAAGTTTATATTATCATTAAGAAATGGGTTAGACTACCTATCGGCGCTATTCTGCCTTAACCACGTGATACAATAATTAGCAGGAAAAACAATTCATTCAAAAATCATAAAAGAAAATTTTGTTTAAAAAATTATTTTTTATAAAAATTTTGTGAAAAGCTGAGTGAGTGAGAGTATATGAGACTGCGGGAGTGAGTAAGTGTAATAATTATTATTTAATTATTTTGATTGATGTTCAAACCATTACCAAGAACTTCAGTTTTGCCATAAAAACAAACAAACAAAGCTATTATTATTATTTAAACAAAACTATTATTAATGTTTGGTTTTGTTGGTGTTGTCGTCGGTGTTTGGATCCATTTGGTGATGTGATTGTGTTTTAATTGTCTGCACTAAAAGTCAATACATATATTGTAGTTGTTTTGATCACTCATCCATTTGAATTGAAAACAAAAATAAAGTTTAAAAATTTTGAATAGATTTTTATATAAAATAATATTGAATTACAAAATTTTAAATAATTTTTTAAATAAATTGTTTTTCCTGCTAATTATCGTATCACGTGGTTAAGGCAGTATATCGCCGATAGGTAGGTTAGATTCTTACAATGAGTGTATTACTGGTGCCGGCCACAGTTTAAAAAAATATTATCATGTTTATGTAGACAATTACCTAACTTAAAATTTAACATGGTGGGGTTTAAAGGGCTAAAGGAGGGGTCAAAAGTGACCTTTCACTATAGAGATTGCTATAGACTTTACATACTTATATAGTCATACTTTTCTTGATTTGCATTTATAATATGTGTATTAGGTGTAATTGTGTAATTAATATAACAATCAAAAAGCAATGATTCAATGTAAAAACCACGTTTTGATTAGTTTGAAGTGCGACTGTGAAAAAACATTCAAGGAGAAAGAAACTTGAATGTATTTCTCTATGTCTCACTATTACAAATGTTTTTTTATTTTTATACTCCTTGAATGTTTTTTTAACAGTGGCACAAGATGACTTCAAACTAATCTAAACGTGGTAAAAACTATAATTTCTAATTATATAGATCGAAGTCTATCTTTAGTTTAATCATTTTCTGTTGTGACATTAACACTGTTTTTTTTTCAGTTATTAATTTAAATATTTAAAAATGACCCTGTACTGTTGTAGTTTCTTTATAAACACCATGTTTTAATACTTTGCTTATATAATGTTTAATCCCTTATATAGAGCGAACCACATATAAATGCACTTCGGAGTATTCGTTAACTGAACATTAATTTTTAAATATTTTTAAAAATAATTTTTTTAATGAAATATTAAATTTTTAGTCAATTAAAAAATATGTGTGACAATGTTTATGAACGAACTGATACGTTTTTAATTAATAATAGGCTATACCATTTAATTAATATAAGATCCCTTATTAAAATAATTCATTAACACAAGTACCAGGGTGAAATTTTTTTTAACATTAAATTAGTAATAAAGGGATTAATA
>JAQIWK010001281.1:0-11042 GCA_034695265.1 Dissorhina ornata
TTCAGTTTTTAATTAACAAATGTTTAAATAATAATCAATTTGATGTTTAGGGTTATATTTAAATATTATAAATATATATATATATTAATATTTCAAACTTAATATTTATGGTATTTAGACAATATATCAAACAAACAAAAAAGCATTTATTATTTGTTAGACAACACTAGATATCACAATAATAATGAGAGCCAAGAGAGTATTGGTTGCAATATGTTTTGGTATAAAACAAAAATATTATTATTTAGGGTTAATGTTTAATATCCAGAATAAATAGTCGTCTCTTTTACTTTCTTTCTATCTTTCACTTTCAATATATACCGCAAATCATTTGCTAAACAAATATATTATTGCCATAAATTTAATGCATTGTTTCTGTCAAAAAATGGGAGAGAAAGTGAGAAATATTTATAGTGCTCTCTCTCTCTCTCTCTCTCAAACTCACTATAAGTCTCTCTCTCTAGAGTTCACACAAGCATTCAGAAACATATTATGACATAAAACTAATTTTAAGGCCAAAAAATTGTTAGAAAATTACAAAAATGTTGATTATAAACGAGAATACATTTCATGCATACATAATGCCCTCAAAATAGTTAAGTGTTTGAAATACTTTCTCTTGAATAGCAAAATATATATTTTATATAATATTGTTTGTCTTCAATGCCTTTCACTCTCTCACGCTTTTATTATTTAATACCCGTTTCTAAAAATAGTGTTGTTTTTAATAATTATTTTTATTATTAAAATTTATTTAATTTTAAAAAATAAAACTTTTTTTTCATAATTATAAACAACAAATAAAAACTCATGAATGAAAAGTGAGCCATAATTTTGAAGAAGAAAAAAATTTTAATTTAAAAATCACATTATATTTAAGAGTTTTAAATGAAAATGAAAGGGCCGTCGCCTTTGACTGTAAAAGATCCCATTAAAGCGTTAATAAATTATTTAATTTTTTGTAAAAAGCGATTCCTATTTATCATCAAAACATCAAAAACAGAGATAACAAAGAGAGAGAGAGAGAGAGAGTGAAACATAACAACTAATTTCTGTGAAATTTTTCATTGATTTTCTTTCTTTTCATTTCTCTTTCTCTTATATTTTTTCGTTTATTTTTCTTATAATACTTTAAATCAAATCACAAATAAAATTAATCAGATTTTGCAGATTTTTTTATTTTTATACACATTTATTAAAAATATTTTTCATAATACAAAGCACTGTAGTATTTTATTTTATATAATTCAATAAATGGCTAGAAAATTTCAGACATGTTATAATAATAATATTTTAATATTATGCAATTTTTTAGTTCAATAAACTTTTACAATTAATACAAAACAATCTTTTATTGCTTTCTCTCTAACATTTGTCTGTTTTTCTATGTATTTATCTCTTGAGATACAAAAAACATATTTAAAGGCCACAAAACATAACTACAAAAAACAGTATATTTCATGACTTATTCTCCAAACTAATCATTGTATTTCTCTATCGACCAATTATTGTTAGTCTCTCTCTCTCTCTCTCTCTCTCTCTCTCTCTCTGATTGCTGAACACAATACAACTTTTATAACTTTTAGATCAAGAGTTGGTCTTTGGGTTTCATATGTCGTACCCAATGATTGCAAATAATAGTAGCGCTCTGTTGTTTGACAGTATTTTGAGACACTATCTCCTTAGTTATATATATAACCTGATATATATATAGTTAGGGAAGGGATTTGGGAGCCCTGTTAACCCTCTGACACTATTGCTTGTAAACTTTTGGGATATTTTGATACCAATACAATATTATACGTAAATCTACAGTGTGAAAAACATCATAAAAGTTTCAAAATACAAGAGAAAGTTAAGACATGTTGTTAAAAAGCGTCGACGAGGCATAACAGTTTCCGGATACAGAAAAGTTAAAACATAAAATATAAAAGGTATTGGACCCATTGGGTGAGGTATATCCACCTTTCGCTAGGTTTTGAATAGTTTGAAATATTTCTTCTGTATTTGTAATTCAAAATTAATTAATTAAATGAGTCAGTGTCACTTTGCACACTAAAGAAGCAAGCACACTAGTGCGTCAACGTACTAATAAACGTGAGAAACATAGGCTTACCTCCTCGTTGTGTTTCTAGGGTAATGCTAACAGACTTTAAAAAAGCATTTGAAATATAATTTTGTTTATTGTTTTATGATTTTAAAATAAATCTAATGTACTTAATTTATTTATCATTTATATCTTACTTGCATTTTTGATAAAATATTGTATTGGAATCAAAATATCCCAATAGTCTACAAGCAATAGTGTTAGAGGGTTAACAGGGCTCCCAAATCACTTCCCTAATTATAACTAATTAATAATTATTTAAAACAATCAAAACATTATGTTTTAATTAAATTTAGCAATAATGTCATCAATTATAGTAAACACATCGTGCCATTGCGATTTAAAATCATCCAGGTACTTTGTATCGCCACCATTAGACTTAACATCATCAATTTTAGCATCAATAGCCTTGCTAGCTAAATCTCGTAACCCAGACCAAACAAACTTACCCACACACTGTATAAGTGGTGTTTCATTGCTATCATCAATACTAGCAAATATCTTGGCCAAAATCCTGCCATAAATACGTGGGGCAGTTGGCATACCAGGCAAATGGTGGCCCTTGTCTGACCCTGATACTTTAGCAAAATTTGTACGTATATAAGTGGATAGCTGACCAAATAGTTGCCTGACCCGGCTAATGGCCATATCGTATTTAATTTCATTGTCTGTATGTACTAAGACATCCTCCAAGTTATATTTAACTAGCCATCCATAGTTGGTTACAAAAATGTCCAAGGTATCGGCCAGGTCCCAGCGTACGGCATAGTCAAAGTTATCAGGCTCATTAGCTAGTTGAGTGAAAGTCTCGCCAAGTACACTTTGACTCGCCATAAAAGATAAAGTTTTTAGTTAAAGTAATTTCAAATTTATAATAATATCATTACGATTTTTATGATTATGTTATTTAGTATACAGTTTGATTGCTCCCAATTGATCTACAGTAATGACTAAATACTTAAAAGACAACTGAATTTAATTTTTAATTTTGTCAATATGAGACAGGTTAAATTTTTAAAACATTTACAAGGTTTCATCGGGGGTCTTTCAGTCACTTTCTATTATTAGTGTTACAATTAAAATAATGAATATAAATTACTAATGAAAATTATGTTATTTACATATGAAAATATTTATAAATTTAATTACTAATGTTTCTATTTATTTAATTAATTTATGTTTCATAGTAATAAATAAAAAGTTATAAATATATTTCTACATAAGTTTTTATTTTTACATATTATTTTTAATTAATAATATAATTATTTGAATATTATAGTTATTCATATTTACATAAACATTTGTATAATAATAAATATAGTTTGTATTGTCAAAAGTATAATTAAATTAATAAATTTATATTTACATAAGTGTTTACAATTAATTTTTATATGTATCTATTGGGGCGTCAACTTTATAACAAATTTTTTTTTGCAAAACTAATTAAATCTTATATTTACAAATGTTATTTTTAGACACAAAACAACAACTAAAAAGTATTTATCTTTAAATATTGCGACAATGTCATATCTGTCAACTGTATACAACACTTCAATCTCTTATCACTATCTCAATAGTTGTCTCGTAAATTTATAAAATATAAGTAAAATTTATTAATTATAAAATATAATTATGAATTACAATAAATATATTAATATTATATTTAAGTTGTTATGTATATTTGGATGTATATATCAAACATATATATTAAGTGAAGTTTATTTAACTTATGAAACCATAACTAATGTCCGGTACGACCCATCAAACACTGGCCAAACATCCCCACCAGCATTTACAATTTGTATAGATAAATTATATTATTTGGCTGATAATCAAAGTATCAACAATCTAGATATGTTGAATAATTTCTCAATCGGTGAACAATTTAATATGTTTAACATTAAAAAATTTTATTTTTATACATGTTACATTAATATAAAGAGTATATATTATACAAATAATTGCAGTGACTATACAAACTATTTTATATCATTTAACTCTCAATATTATTGCGTCACATTGTTCATTAATATAAGTTCAATCAACTTTAAAAATAGTGGTATTGATAGTTTTTATTTAGGGCTTAATTTAAATAAATCTGATTTATTAATATATAAACGTTATCGTATAATCATACATGAACAAAATACGCTATTATATAATTTGTGGAAAAATGATGAACAAATATTTTATATAACCAAAAACTTAAGAATGGAAACAGGATATAAACAAACTATAGTGAAATATATGAATAATAACAATTTTAAGTGCTACCCAGATCATTATTTTGATGAATGTGTTTACAATTGTTATTTTGTTCACATTAAAGGTATGTTTTAAAAATATTAATTTTATTAATAAAATATTGTATAGAGAATATTATACAATGTATATAAATTATATATTAAAGGTTATTTTTTCATTGATTTTTATAATAAACGCGTAAGCGCTATCATTTGATTGAGTTATCCAGGTAAAACCTGATTACTCATTGGCTATTTTTTAAATAAATGTATAAATCAATAAATAAATAACCTCTAATATATAATTTATTTGAGTTTATGCAATTAAAGTAATTAATTATGGTTATTTTTAGATAATGCTAACATAACAAAAGATATTCTTATTCATAATACTTTGCGTAAATACTATGGATTTAATTTAAGTGGCTATTATTTTTCAACAAATATCAAGGATAAAAATATTAGTTTAAATACATTAAATGCATGTCAAGAGTGGTGCGGGCGTAGAGTCGGATGCGTACAAAACTATTACCAAATGTATTATCGCGAAGAAAAAAGTTATTATATAACTAATCTCTTTCATATTAGCCTTGAATTACCACCTGAGCCCACAACTATTTATGAAATATCATTAAAGTTATCCTGGCAAGAATATTTAATACTAACAGCTAGTATATTAAGTTTATGGTTTGGTTTTAATGTTATTGATGTTATTAATTTGGTTCGAAAACAAATTGATACATTTAAAATATTTATACTTAATAAGTATAATAATAATAATATTTTATTTGTTACTAACATTTTTGTTAATAGACCTAGAATATGTAACTAATTTTTGACAATTGTGTAATTAATTTGTTTATGTTTATATAACAAAACATTAAAAATATAAACTATACTAAATTTAATTAAAATAACTAATAATATAAATATAGATATTATGTATATGTTGTACCTCAACTTTACCTGGGTACTTTACTTTGGACAACCATACGGTTTTATAGGTTTTAAATAAATCAATTCAATACTTAACTTTTAAATAAGTTTTTTTCAATTTAAGATTAAATACTTTTGAAATATAAATGAAGTGATAATTGAATATATGAAATAATAGTATATAATAGTCAACTGTTATGTTATGTATCTAAACTGATAGTGATTTCAATTGCATAACAATTCAACCTTACAAACATAAAAACTTAAATCCCGGCCTAGTATTGGGTCACACCCGACACATCTGGACTACAGTTTACATAACAGTTCACTATTGGTTCACAATAGTGTACTCAAAGCTATTACAGCTTTCAGACTATACATTACAACTGTAATGTAAATGCATTTTCAAACATAAGTTTACATTACATTACTTTGTTTCAAATGTAATATTTAAATCATTGATTTAAGATATATAAAAATCAAATCATAACATATATATGTTAATGTATAATGTTATTATAATGTTTCCCAAACTATTAAATAAATTAAAAATGTTTGTTTATACCAAGTATTATAATTTATTTGTTATTAAACAACGTATTTTAATTAATCGAGCAAGAATACATAATTAATTTTTACAATTTTGTGTTATTCAATAGTTTTAATTATAATTAAAACTAATTTTTAATATATTAAAATATAAATTTAAAAAGTTATTAATTTTATTTGATTATATCTGGTATTCATGCATATTTCATTAAACTATGTACTATTTAATTAAATATATAATTCAATTAGTTTTTAATTACAGTTTTAAATATTTAAATAAAATTCTAAATTATAACTAATTAATAATTATATTAATCAAGCAAAATATTATTTTCTAATTAAATTGAGCAATAATATTATCAATTTCAGTAAACACATTGTGCCATTGCGATTTAAAATCATCCAGGTACTTTGTATCGCCACCATTTGACTTAACATCATCAATTTTAGCATCAATAGCCTTGCTAGCTAAATCTCGTAACCCGGACCAAACAAACTTACCCACACACTGTATAAGTGATGTTTCATTGCTATCATCAATACTGGCAAAAATCTTGGCCAAAATCCTGCCATAAATACGTGGGGCAGTTGGCATACCAGGCAAATGGTGGCCCTTGTCTGACCCTGATACTTTAGCAAAATTTGTACGTATATAAGTGGATAGCTGACCAAATAGTTGCCTGACCCGGCTAATGGCCATATCGTATTTAATTTCATTGTCTGTATGTACTAGGACATCCTCCAAGTTATATTTAACTAGCCATCCATAGTTGGTTACAAAAATGTCCAAGGTATCGGCCAAGTCCCAGCGTACGGCATAGTCAAAGTTATCAGGCTCATTAGCTAGTTGAGTGAAAGTCTCGCCAAGTATTTTAGCTGCATTACGATACTGACCCTCGTAACCGTGTGTTAGCTGGCTTAGATTTTTACCTTGCAAACATTCAACAAAATCAGTAGGTTCTGTTAATGTCAAATTGAACAAGCTTATTATTATTACAATTGAAAATGTCAATTTGTACATTATTATAAAATTTTTTATAAATTGTTTTATATATTCAATAAAATAATTTTTATTTTTACTTGTTGAATATTTTAAATTTTATTATTAATGAAATAAAATATTTAATTTACATGAATATATAAATATAATTTTACTAGGCTAACAAAAATATTTTTTAAACACATGTTTAATAATTGTAAATTATTTTGCTTGTGAAATTATGATTAATAAAATATTTAAATAAACTCACCTTGAACAATATGAAATTGTTTTGCAAAATATTATAATAAATAATAGTTTTAAAATTTTTACAAATAGTTACACTAAATAAATTAGTGTCTAGCATTAGTAATTTATACAGTAATATGTGCAATCGCAAAAATCTAAACAAGTACAAACTTTTTCTAATTTCTTATTTAAAGTAATAGTAATATTTAAAATGAGTGTGTACCTGTTTGGGTTTATTTAATGAGATATATAACTTTGTAAATTTCTAAAACTTGGCACAATTTGCACAAATAGTTATTTTTTAAATATTGTACAATTATTATCAAGCTTTTAATAATTTTACAAATTTTATATAATATAAAAACATTTTTTTTGTTTGTCTGATTTTTAGAAATTAAATTTAAAAACAATTGATTTTTGTTATCATGTTAGTTTTTGAATTTAAAATTATTTATAATATAAAAACAAATAATATAAAGTTTTATTTGGTGATGATGTCGTATATTAATTTAATTAAATAAAATTTTATATTAAAAATATTAATTACCAATTAATTATAATACATTAATGAATTGCATTAAAGTAATTTTTATAAAAAATAATGTTAATGATAATTTATTTATTAAGATAATTAAAATATTACAAATAAAAATATATTTTTTTTTTATAAATATTATTATTTAATTAATTAAAATTAGATATAATAGGTTAAAATATAATAAATTAATATAATATTATTAGAAATTTATTCGAAGATATTAAAAATATTTTAAACATTTTATATTATAAATAAATAACTTTCTTATTTTCTAAATTATTAAATAAATTTGTAAATTCTAACAATTTAATTTTAAATTTAAATTTTATAAAAAAATAGTAATTTTTAAATAAAAATGTTTTATACTTATTTAAATGATTTGAAATATCAATATAATTTTGCAAATATAAAACTGTAAATTTTAATTTTTATTATATTTTTTATTTATCATATATTTGTAAAATAATATATTTTAAGTAATCTACAAATATTATAGTTAGCATTAAATTACTTAATGTATATAAAGGTTGTAGCATTAATTGTGCCTAGGTGTAAGGTAGGAGGGCGCCATCCACCTTAACACCTAGGTAAAACATCAAATAACTATAATATATATTAATGGTTACAATTTTTTTAATAAATAATTTATTCAATAATATATTGTATTTTATAGTACTTTTATTGAATGTGCTGAATAAATTTAAAATGCTTGTGTATTTGTAACTAATATATAAATATTTAATTATTGCACATTTTTTTGTAAATCTTCAATTATAACATATTATTTTGTAAATTTTTAATTTAAACATTTGTAAATTTACAAAAGTTCAATGCTTTATTGTTGAAAATATTATATTAAACCAAGTTTTAACAAGGTTAAAAACTTATTTATTATTATAATACACATGAAAATAATAATAAAATTATTTAACTACTAAAAATAAATTCAGTATAAAATCTATGTAATAAAATTAAGTAATAAATTTTAAATGTATAAATAATTATTTTTAAAAATTTAAAAATCATGTATAAAATAACTACATTATTAACTTTATTAAATTTGTTAATTTGTAAGTCATTTAAGTTTTTATTATAAATTATTATAATGTCAATTAAAATAATTTAAAAAAATTAAATATAATATTTTTATATGATTAAATAAAACTTAGGTATTTGCCTAGGTCAAAATAATACAGGTAAAAAAATTATATATACAATAAATATATGTTGTAATTTTAATTAAGCATAAATATATTATTAATATTAATACAAACTAGCCAAATATTGTAGACGATATACTTAGCACCAAGTTATAGACAATTGTCAGGGTCCAGCATCAAGTAATTATACGTTTGTTGAATTAATTAGTCGTCAATATTTGTGCCCACATGTATCGGCAACATATAGCTTTGATACAGCTTTATATTACCTAGTTCAAACTAACCCTGATCATACTAAACAAGTTAATACTGTTCAACAATTGGCATCATACATAACAGACGTTAAAGGTTTATATTTTTAATTATAAATATATTATTGAAATTAAAATTATTTTGTGGATAGTTTTTGGAACTTGAAATTATTTAATGCAAAGTATATATAAAAATAAAATTTATATATTCTTTAATTTACAGAATATAACCAAGATGTTGAATATAATGCGTACCCCAATGTACAGTCGATTGAATTCGAGAATAGCAACAACTTTGTTATCTGAGTGCTTATCTTATCTTAAGCCTAAATCCAAGCGAGCATGTTTATATGTATATTTAAAATGTTTTAATATGTTTTTTTAATATACATATAAATATGCTTGCTTGAATTTAGGGTTAAGATAAGATATGCACTCAGATAACAATGTTGTTGCTATTCTCGAATTCAATCGGCTGTACAATACGACAAACTTAAATGTTTGCACATCTCCTATATTCTTGTTTCACTGCATAAAGCCATGGATTCTATTTGCTATTACATATATTTATGCAGTGAAGCAACAATCAAACGTATAGATGGCAAACATTTAAGTTTGTAATCCTGTATATAAAAATTATTTTATTTTAAAAATATTATTATTAACTTATTTAAACAGAATATAAGGAACAAGATAGTACACATACCCAAAGAATTTACTTGGTAACATCGGGTCCCTTGGAGAGCAAATATATTTATAAAAATAGAATAAATCTAGATTTGTCTTACGAGCAAATATGTGCCGGATTATTGACGTCACCATATGTTATGACTAAAACACTTGAAATATTAATCGCCGATCATTTACCACTGGAAGTACTCCTATCGCCCACCGGTGCTTACGAGCCATTCAAACGGTTAAGTCATACCCGATGTACGGGTTTGGGTTGGAATATAGAGGTTTATACTTATAAATCTTAAATGTTTGTAAATTTTTCAAATAATTATTAATAAATTATTTCAATTAGTATTTAACATTAAACAATAAATTAATAACTATTTTATTATAAATAAACTTGATAATAAATGTTTTAACCTTGCTTCTAATGCATTCCAACAATTATAACAAGCTATCCAATTTACTATATGCTTTTAAATAAACTAATACTACATTTGCATTTTGCACTAAAAATGTTATAATTTTATTTAATTATTGTTTGATCAACTATTTGAACTTACCGTCAACTGGATATATAGATGTTGTTAATTGTAAAAGGTTATTTAACGTTGAATTAGATGGTGATGGTCCAGCTCATTTATCTTGTGCACGGTCACAATTTAAATTGCGCCAAATTTTTTGACAAACAAAAAATTACCACTGTATATACCCTGGTAATCATGGTATTCAACTTTCATTATAAATTCTAGTTGTTTATCTGATTATAAAAATATTTTATTTAAAATTAATTAATTAAATTATAATTTATTTTACCTGGATCATTATTCGCACCAACAAATACATCAAATGGTAATATATCAAAAATAATCTTAATTTTGATTATCTTATAATTATAAATACTACTTACTAATACATTCAATCAATATTATGATAATATTTATCAAGCACATTTGTTTTATTTCTACAAGATTCAAATAAACTATTACCAATATAAGTTTATTTTTTGATTTATATAATATAGTCACTCCTAATGAACTTCATAATGATGTTTTAAAAACTATTAAAATATCAGACAAATTATTAATTTTTTTTATAAACTAGACATAAATACAATTTTGATTATTTGATCAACACAAATTTGTTTAACACTTTTTTTTAATTTAATGTTTTTAATTATTTTACAAATGTTTTGCTAAATAATAGTTATAACTACAGACTATCAAAATGTTGAAAATAATGTAAATTTTTTGAAAAACCATTAAACCTATGAGTTAGACTTCTGTCTTTCAACAGGGTTTTTAGGTGTAATGTGTTTGGTATACAAACCTAAGCAAGTACAAACTCATTTTAAT
>JAQIWK010001282.1:0-11041 GCA_034695265.1 Dissorhina ornata
ATAGATACTTTTATATTCAAGGCCAACGTAATCACTGTAAATTTGGCTAATTTGTTTCAACGCATAATTGTGATTGATTTCACCCTCACCTACAGGACAGTCCCGATTAGGCACTTGAGATATTTGGACATGACCTATGTAGGGCTTCAAATCCTTCCCAAATATATTGAATATATCATATATTAGATATTGAATACATTGACAAATAATTATCAAATAATAGTTTTATAAAATAGATTAAATACATGGATATAATGAGTCAGATTGCCATGAAGACGCTGCAGATGATACGTGTCAAGCATTAGCTTAACATTAGGTACGTTCAGATCGGTGACCAACTGCTTGGCCAAGTCATATGAACGCAAGTAATAGTTTGGTCGTATAGACAGAGGCTCTATAAGACAAGTCACACCAAACGGTTCCAGATATCGTGCGCTCCATGATATCAGTTCTCGCATTTGTGGACTATATTTAGACAACCAATCAATCAATTAGTGTTTAAATTGATTGTCAAATCTAATCAATAAATACATTTCCGATTCACTGCTAATGTCTTTCAAAAGCAAATGAACTTTAGAGACATTGAGTTGTTTCACATAATCGGTGGTATCTTTGAGGAACAGCTCTAACTCGGGTGTGGAAGGCATGCGATGGTTGTATTGGTTCCAAAGCGGACGAGTGTTTATAAGAACCCATTTGAGTGACGGAACTCTGGCCAACAATTGTCTCCATTCCTCAACAGAACAGTCATATGGATTGCCGTCTTCTATGGCATCGAAGTGGAAGTCTTGTCTGTAATATTGATAATTATATAATTAAATGCTAATCAATTGAATTGGTGGACAACCTTTTGATGATTTCTTCATATTTCTCCATATGATTGGGTATGTCTTCAAAAAGTGTCGATATATTGGCCGCAAAACGCATGTTTCGTTTGGGGAACAGATCCACAAGTGATCTGCTATTGAATTGAATTAGACTTTGAAATGACTTTAAATATAATAAATAACTCATTAATTGTGAAGTAATGTCTCAATTGAGTCGTCGATACATCTGTACATCTGATCTGAGATTTGATTACAAAAACATATTTACTGTTCACTTGAATAGTGTCTTATAATTGTTTGCTTAACCATAGCTTAATGGTAGCCATACTTATGTCCACTGATTCCTATCACCACTCAAGACATTAATTTGCAATTAAATCCAAATTAATAATCAAATCAATAGTTTTTAAAACAAATAAAAAGTTTTTGTCGTAATTATTGTAAACATTGTATTGAATTGGCGTTTGTTTTGAGATAACTTGTGGTCACAAACAAGTGTTAAGACATCCCATGCGATGACCTGCGAGTGTCGTCCGAAGAACCTGAAGAGGTTAATGTGTATTGAATACCCGGGTATTGTGGAGAATGTGGGGGCAATGTTGGCCACTTTGAGCGGTCAATCGGCCGTTGAAAACACATATAATAATATAAATGATAGGTTAGAGTTGCGGTTCAGACCCGACGACAAGTATAGTCACCCGACTTTTGGCGATAGAGTGGCCACTAATAGCTTCTTTGTTAAGTTTATCCGAAGAACTAAAAGCGATGGAAGTGTTGAATACGAGGCCAAACTGATTGGCATCATTGAGACAACCTATCGGTTCAAGTCTTTGGCTGACTATCAATACCTGCCGATGACTCGTATGAACGATGAAAGTGATGACAATTTGCAGTACTTCTCTATTGTAGACCGACTTATACCTCGGGATCCGTTTAATGTCGATAAGAATGACTTCAATAAACGCAAGTTTGACTCAAAAGCACCGCTCTTTGTGTTACCGACACTCTTCTCCCGTTTTGACTCATCAATGGATTACTACTTCAGAAATGACATAAAACATAGAGATATTAATCTCATGAAAGAACTTGAGAAACAGGAAAGTCTGTCCATTATTGGCAGAACCCGAAAGTCTCGTAGAATATTAGCTACTCTTCTCAGTTGGTCTGATGTCGTACCTCAAGAGCCGACCCCACAAGTGGTTGAATCGTTGGCTAAAGTGTCGTCTAATGACCCGCTGTTTCAACGATTAGTTGAGTGCTTTAATGAGCGACCCATTTGGTCCCGAAACGCATTGGTCGGCCGATTGGCCTGCGAAAGGATTGACATAAAACTTTTGCTGCCGAAGATTGCTTATTACTTTACTAACGGCCCGTTTCGTTGCCTTTGGATTAAGTTTGGTTTTGATCCCAAAACTCGCAAAGACTCGAAGATATATCAAACTTTGGATTTTCGGGTCAAACAGGTGTACGCGAAGAGCTTGAGTTCGACCCGAATCCGTGCCAAACGAAGTATATATCAGTACCAATTGCCACTTAAAAAGGACTTTGAAAAACTCAAATCCAAACAATCGACCATTTCTTCGGATAGCTTTACTGCCACCACTTCTAAGGAAAGGCTCGAACAGACCACCGATGATGGCCAACAAAATATAGACAAACTGTTGGCCAGTTATATGTTTGTTCCGGGACTTATGCCCGCATATCGGCAGTTGTTTTACCAGTTATGTGACATACAAGTGCCAGAAGTTCAACAACTAATTCATTCAAATGATGGCAAAGAATCTGAAGTTTGTGATGAGAGGGACGGCTGGTGTCCGCGCGGGACTATCGATAAGATTCGAGTCATTATGTCATCTATTATTGATTCAATGCTCGCAAACACATCCACTAATGCAATGGTAAGCGATGCCAATGTGACCAATGATGACGAGGAGGTCGACAACGATGAAGAACCTAACGATGAATTTTTAGATTATTTCTGATACCAATTGTTCACTCATTTGACAAATTATTTAAATTTATTTGTCTTTAAATCTTTATAATCATTCAAACCATTGATAAGATTTAATGTCATTTCATTAATTGTAATTAAATCCATATTTTGTTTAATCACTAAATTTATCGTTATTTTTGTAGAGTCTCTCAGTATTTCATCAATTGTTTACTTTTTGTCAAAAAATAAATGAAATATTTATGAAAATATTGACAAAACATATGAAACATTGATTTAAATTGAAAGTCTGTTTAAGACATTGATGTGAAGAGCTCTACAAAAATGGTTCCGTTTGGCTGTCCGTCAGAATCGGTTCATTATATAAACTCATTGAATACAAACACAACTCAATTGAGACAATCATTGGTCGATAATAAGACATCTGTTAATAATATGCCATTTATTGGATCCGATTTGTCTTCATCTCAATGGTTACTAAACCCGTTTTGTTCGGCAGCACCTCTGATGGCCACATCTGTATCCACTAATGCTCCAGATATGGCATCATTGATGGCATCCAATTTCATGCTGACCAACACAACGGCCTCTAATGCGGCTAATTTGTCGGCCATGTCTTGGAGGACATCACTGGACGCGGCGTTGTCTTCAGTTTCTGGCAATACTTGTAACACAAATGTTAACAAAGATGTGATTTGTTTCAAGACTTGCAGTCTTTATGCCCCCAAAGCTTGCGCTCCGAAGTCTACGACTAGAGAGCAACCTCTGGGCTGTCGGACTGTATTTGTGGGCGGATTACCTGATAATATCACCGAAGATATTATTCACGAAGTGTTTACCTTTATTTGTGGTGACATTTGTGCCGTACGGATGAGTAAGAAAAACTTCTGTCACATTAGGTTTGAGAGCGAAATGTCGGTTGAAAAGGCAATCTCATTGTCCGGACATCGGCTTAAAATCAATGATTTGGATGACTCGCCAAATACGGGTCGATTGCATGTGGATTACGCTCAGGCCAGGGATGACCAGCACGACTGGGAATGCAAACAACGGGCACTTCAAAGGCAAAAGAGGCACAAAGAGCACCACGAATACGGCCAATCAAGTTGTCCGACACCGCCCACTGTCCACTATACCGATCACGAGGCCATGCAATTGATGGACAAATTAAAGTGCGAACAAAGCTTTTTGAAAGCTCTGGAAGTGTTGATGAATTGGATGGACAAAGGAGAGTGTCAGAAGAGAAATTGTGGTCAGTTTTACACAATGATTCAAAGCACTAATCATCACATCAAACGACTTCAAAATGAGACCACAATGTTTGAGAACGAGTGGATCAAATCACAACAATTATATCACTCAAAGATTCAAATGGTTTTAGTTCAATGTATGTCTTGGCATTGATTTGCTATTTAATTGTATAATTTGTAGTTTAATTAAACGACTAATTTGTTTGTCAGTCAATCAAATTGAAAAAGTATTTGAAGCGGCGATGAGACAGAAGGCTTGGGATCACTTCAGTAAAGCCCAACGAAAACATATTGACATCTGGTTTAAGCAAATTAAGGTATTAAACCGATTACTCATTCATTGATTTACTTATAACTATACAAATAATGACATGAATTAGGAGGTGAAATGTCGACATATGGATGATGTACTCAACAAACGAGAAGAAGACGAAATGGATTTGAGTGACGGCGACGAGACCGGCGACTGCCCTGTCATTTATGGTCAAAACACTTGTATCAACGATTCGGTGGACACGACAAACAGTTTGAGAGACGAAAACGACGCTCTGTTGTGTCAGATCGAGTCGTTTAGAAACGAAGCCGTCTTTGTTGACGAAGAGAGTCGACAGGAAAGGGAAAGACTGGACAAACAGATCCGTATTTTACAACAAGCACTACAGGGAATGCAACACCAGTTGATTACTTTGACTCTCAACAAAACCAACGATCAATCACAAGCCCAACACATGAACCAAATTAAAGACACAACTGCCGCCAATAGAGACAGCGATAATAGTTTTGGTGCCATTAGTTCAGACAAAACAGCACTTTTTATAAGTTTAATATCAATTTATTTTAATGTCCATCCGTACGGCACAACTAGCGATGATATAAGCAATTATTTGTCACAACAAAGTCATATTAGTGATACACAACTGTTGGCACCAACTTTTATCGACTTATTTTTATCAAAATATCCACAACTATTCACGCAATTAGAGTCCGACTCTAATGGCAGAAAACTTTGGAGATTTTCGGCGTTTCGCTCTTAAATTGCTTTGATTTGTATAAACTTTTGACATTTGATTGAAATTTGTTTAATTAAACAAATTTTCAATTTAATGAAATGATGTTAAATTAACTATAATAATATTATGTTTTTTATTAAATACATTGTAGTTTTTATGATTTGATGTGTTTTACCATCTGGCAGTTTTGGATCAATTATTTTGATTGATGTAAATTTATAAACTATTAATATATTTTTAAAATATGTGATTTTAGTTATCTAGTCCATTTTATTATCTGTATAATTTATAAAACTTAAATAAAATTATTGAGACTAGTTTCAAATGTATATATGATGTCAGTTTGATTCAAAATAATTTTTTCTTATTATATAATTAATGTATATAATAAGTTAGAATCTCTATAGAATTTAACATAGGATTCCAACAAAGCTTATAAAAGTTATGTGTATATATACCATGAATACTAACAACCCATCAAAATAAATGCAATCATTCAAACTTGAAGAAGTAATGTGACGGACAAATACAGTCATAGATTGTGTTTAATAAAGCGTTAAATGTATCGACAAATCAGTATTTTGTTATCAAATTTCAATATATTTTAAAATCGAAGGACACTGTGATGTCTGATAGCAATCAAAGAGTAACTTTAAAACTCAAATATTTTGCTCATTTTCTTTATTTCAAGTTTTGTCTTATTTTTTGTCTAATATTTATATAATATAAGCCATAATTTGGATAAAATGCAGAATTTAGATGAAATAATGAGTGAATTTGAAAGAAATGGTTTCGCAGTTATTCCCAACTTCTTGGATGAAAGCGAAACACAACTCCTGAAGAATGAATGCAAACATATTATCGATCAAATGGATGTGAAGAGTGAAGATCGCGCTGTCTTTACTACTGGTGATCAACAAAAAACAGACCACTATTTCATGACTTCCGGCGATAAGATTCGCTATTTCTATGAGAAGAATGCTGTGAATGAAAGGGGAGATCTAGTTGTGGACAAGTATTTGTCTCTCAACAAAATAGGTCACGCAATGCATTGGTTTAATCCGGTGTTCAGACGCATCACGTTTAGCGACAAAGTTAAGCGAGTGGTCCGATCGGTGGGCTTTGTTGACCCGGTTATTGTCCAGAGTATGTATATATTCAAGAATCCAGGAATTGGTGGCGAAGTGATTCCACATCAAGACGCCACTTATCTTCACTCAACGCCTGATCTTAAAGTCATTGGTTTGTGGTTTGCTTTGGAAGACGCGACGGTTTGATACACTTTTTTATTGAATTGTTTTTACAATTAATTAATTTGCGATAAATTTATAGACAGAAAACGGTTGCCTTTCATTCATTCCCGGCTCACATAAAGCCGGACTTCACACCCAATGGGTTCGCACTTCGGACGATAATCCGACGATGAAGTTAACTAAAGACATGTCAGAGTTTCACAAGAAAATCAATGACAAAGACTTTATTGAAGTGCCCGTCAAGAAGGGGTCAGCCGTTTTGATCGATGGACTGGTTGTACACAAGAGTGATGCGAATAACTCTTCTAATGGTCGCCCTATCTATACATTTCATATATTTGATCAAAACAACAGAGTTTGGGATCCAATGAATTGGTTACAGCCGTCACCGCAACTGCCATTCCCTTCACTTTATAACAATTAAGTTTAAACAACAAACTAAACTATATTTTAGTCTTTAATATCAAACAAAGTTTACTCCAAATATCAAATACTAATTCATTGCTTAATTTGAAATTATTAAAATGTATTACTTCATATTTTAATTAAACTAATTTTAATTAAATTTCTTTTTAAATATAATTTAATAACTAATTAGTTGTGTTTCAATAAAATTAAGTTTTTGTATTTGTGTAAAATTTAATGTCTCTATAAAATTCATATAATATTGTAATATTGAATACAATTAAAGTTAATAACATAATGACCAGTTATAAGCATGGTCACATTGTTTAATAGTTGATTTGGTGGCTAATTCTTTACTATTATAGTTAGTTATATATTCAGGTATTTCTAACCTATGATGGGATATCCAAGGCTAGAAAGTGACGTCAATATTGTTGTATATATTTTTAAATTGAAAAATTCAATTGAGCATGGTGCTATTCAATATATACTTTGGTATGACCATGGTACGGTGATGACCATGGTCTATTTGATATTTTAAATTATATTTTAGTTTAATTTGAATATTAAACACATTATGGCATCAATTAATGTGATGTCAGGCCAAACACCGTCCGCCGATTGTCTTGATATGGATTTAGTTATGAAATTGTTTTTATCAAAAATGAAAATAAGTCTTATTATGGATTATTTGGTAAGTGTATTGTCAGTTACCATCAATTGTCTTATAATAAATGAAACCTTGTTGATAGGGTTTGCATATCAAACAGCTGTCTTCAGACGTCTGTCAACGCCAACTATTGGAGGCTACAGTTGATCACCAATTGATGGCTAAATATCCGGTGTCTTTGAAGTACAGACAAGTGTTTGCTAAACAATTGATACAACTTTTAGAAAGACATGATTTAAATGTCTGCGAATCTGTGTCCGAAAGCAATGCATTGCTTCAATCGGACACTGATCTCAATAAAAGTCACTATAATTTAAATTATTTAAGTTATATCTTAAACGATAAACAGATAATTACTTTACAAGAATCAGACAATTTAGTGATTGAGGGCACCACCGGTTTGAGGAGTTGGTCGGCGGCTAAACATTTGGCTAAATTTGTTGAATGTAATCCACTTTTAGTAAACGGAAAGAGTGTATTAGAATTGGGATCTGGTATTGGATTGACCGGTATTTATATACTGAAGACTTGTTGTCCACGTTTGTTGTCATTCAGTGACCATCACTCGGTTGTATTGGAAGTGCTCGAGAAGAATATCCAAATGAATAATGTGAGCCAAAACAGTGTTGTCTATAACATAGATTGGGAACAAATAGAGAGTTTAGATAACTATCTGAAAGACTACTGTCCAGATGTGATCATAGCTGCCGATGTGGTATTTGATCCACAAATAACTGCAATGTTGTGCAAAGTTTTACATAAGTTATTAGTCGATTGTAATAAATCGACAATTTGTTATATTTGTTGTACCCATAGATGCGATACAACTATTAACCACTTTTGTAAACTAATTACCGATGAATATAAACTTAATTTACAACAAATATATTTTGATAATTCAAGTAATGATTTAAATTCATTTTGTTTCGATGCTCTTAATGTCAATACATCTATATTTAAAATATATTCACAATTAAATTAATTTGTTTTAATAAAAAATAATTTGAATCTATTTAATTTAATTTATTTAATAACTTAATTATTTTGGATATTAATACACTAACTATCTTATTAAACTATATTAGATCTAGATAATATTCTAAATATACAATATAATACTATTTAGTAATTTAAGCTAATTAAAATCAACTAGCTAAAATACTTTCAAGTAAGTAAAACTTAAGTAGAAGTTAAAATAACTTTTTATTATAAATTTATCAATATTTTATAAATTATTATTTCAAATATATTCAATTTGTTTTATTTCATATTATAGTTAAGTTTTAGTTTATTCAAGTGCTTAAAGGTCTGTCATATCTGCTCCTAATTCTTTATATATAAATAATTACATTAACTTAAAAACTTTTATTTATCAAAGAAAAAGTTATCAAAAGTGTTATCACTTTTGACATTAGACTAGATTTGTGTCTAAACATTCAATTAGTGTCATATTGAGTGGAAAACAAACAATTTAACGATAAGTGTTATTCATCTTACAATTTGCTGACATTACGAGTCAAACAATGAAAGCAATAATAAGTATTTTGTTGTTAATCAATAGCGGACTAACACTATGCGGTCCACTATTTTTTCGGGGTCGACCCCTCGATAAGCACGGAATGCTTGGAATACCACTAATTAATGATAGAGTGTTGTACAGTACCGAAGAACTTCCTCGGGAACAATGGTTTGACCAGAAATTGGATCATTTTGATCCGGTCGACGATCGCGTTTGGAAACAAGTATTCAATCAATTTTATTGAATTTAATTGTCATAATATATTTAAATATTCAAATAATTTATAATTGACAGCGATTTTTCATAAACGATACCTTTTACACCAAAGGCGGCCCTATATTCTTGCAATTGGGCGGTGAAGGCAATGCTGATCCCATTTGGGTGGTTGAGGGACAAATTGCGGCCAACTATGCTAAAAAATTTAATGCTATGTCTGTGTTGTTAGAGCATAGATATTATGGCAAATCATGGCCCACACCGTATATATATAGATACTATTTTGAAGTTTTCATTTAAATTCACTTTAAAATTATTCAATACTTTGTAGCGATATGTCGGTCGAGAACTTACGATACCTGACGAGCCAACAGGCCCTACAAGACGCCGCCTTTTTTATTGAATATTTGTCTACAAAATTATCATTAAGTGATAATAAATGGGTAGTATTTGGTGGTTCCTATTCGGGGTCGTTGTCGGCCTGGTTTAGAGCTAAATACCCTCACCTAGTGGTTGGTGCCATTGCTTCGAGCGCTCCCATAGAGGCTGTGATTAATTTCAAAGATTATTTAGCAGTCGTTAGAGACTCTTTGGGACCAAAATGTGTCGACTCTATTAAAGAAGCGACTAATCAGTTGGCGTTAGAGTTGGAGCATCCGATGGGTTGGCGAACGCTTGAAAAGCAATTTAAATTGTGTGACCCATTCAACGGCACTGTTGTTAATGATGTGTACAATTTGGTCAGTACTTTGGCCGGTAATATAGAGGGAGTGGTTCAGTACAACAAAGACAACCGAGACTTTGAAGTGAGAGACTGGGCATTATAATTATTACTAATAATTGTAAAACTAATTAAGTTTTATATGAATTTATATACAGGGCGCAAGAGCTACCAATATTACCATTGATGTGATTTGTGATATAATGACAAATACGACAATCAGTTCGTATGCATTGGAAAGATATATAAAAGTGAATGAAGTTATTTTGGAAGCTTATGACCAGAAATGTGTGGACTATAAGTACGATAAGTTTGTCAAACAATTGCAAAACACTAACTGGAATTCAAGTGCCGCCGCAGGAGGTCTCACATTATTGACCAAACTATGAATTGAAGTTAACATTAAATGTTTGCTAATCTATAGTTTAATTGTAATTAATAGGCAGACAATGGACTTATCAGACTTGCGTCGAGTTTGGTTTCTTTCAGTCATCAGACCTTTCAGGTCAACCATTTGGTCCGTACTTTCCGGTTGAGTTCTTTGTGCAACAGTGCGCCGATATATTTGGTACCAAATATGACTTAAATTTGCTTAAAAAGTCGGTTCAATTTACAAACAACTTTTACGGTGGGTATGACCTGAAAGTGCGTAAAGTATTGTTTCCCAACGGATCCATAGACCCGTGGCATGCATTAGGAGTGATCCGTGATTTGAATGTCGATTCCAAGTCACTCTACATCAACGGAACGGCTCATTGCGCTGATATGTACCCCAACTCTCCTAATGATCCCAAACAACTAACTGATGCCAGAAATGTTATCATTAATACATTACACCAGTTCTTGACTGACCAATCAGTTTGAACTAATTGTCCCAATTAGTGATTATTCAATAAATATTTACCAAATTAGTGTTGTTTACCAAGTTATTTTAATTGTATTTCAAATATAAATGTCTTGTGTATTTTGATTCAATTGAAATCAAGTTTGAAATTAATTATAGGGAAAGTTATGAAAGTTTTTAAAAGTTTCAAAAAGTAGCTAAACTATAATTTAAATTTAAGTGTTATTCAATATACAAGCTTTCCAGAAACCCACCCAACTAGTTTTTGATTGTTTTTAAGCCCTTAAAATTGGCCTAGATCAAAAAAATTTTTTATGCAAAGTTTCATTTCTCGGGACGCAACTTTTGTATATATCAAATATTTTTTAACTATAG
>JAQIWK010001283.1:0-11032 GCA_034695265.1 Dissorhina ornata
ATTTTATACGTTCATTAATGACCCGATTGTCCGAATCAGATGCCAAAGACTTTTACGCTGAACATAGAGGTTGTTGACTATAATTGATGTAATAAAATGTTTAACATTTATATGACTTGTAATACAATATTTTAGACAAGTTTTTCTACTGGAGATTAGTTTCATTCATGTCTTCGGGTATCATATCTGTCCATATATTAGCCAAACATAACGCGATCGCCGATTGGCGTCAACTGATGGGACCGACCAAAGTCTATATGTATAACCAAATTGTTTTTGATATTAATTTTGTTTTAATGTTTGGTTTAAATGCTAATAATTATTGTTTTTAATTTTATTGATGTAAAAATTGAAGGGCAAAATTCAATGAACCAAATACTATAAGAGCAATGTATGGGTTGAGTGACACCCGTAATGCCACTCATGGATCAGACTCTTTCCAATCGTTTCGAAAAGAGTCGAAACAATTTTTTCCCGATTTTGATTGCGACCACTGGTTGGCCAATGATATGCCAGCCTTTAGTGATGGCACTCACATTGAATTTATCGCTAATCAATGGCTTCATCGCATCAAAACATAACTTTAAATTAGATTTTAAATTGTATTTTAAGTTTTTAAAAATAGATATTTGTAATTAATAGTTTATAATAAAAACTTTATATACATTAATTGTGACAAATAAATTATTCAAATTGAAATCTTTTTACTTTAAAAAAAGGTTACTAAATGTTTGAATTTCAAACTTTGAAAGTTAGTTGTTATCACAACTTGTTGTGTAGACTAAAGAGTGGGTAGTTTCCTGTGAAGTATGCTGATAAAAAATTATCTAGTATAATTTAAAAGTTAGCGCTAATCTATTTGTAAATTCATTGTGTGTTTGCATTGCACTAACAAATAGTTAATTTAATATGAATTCAAACGGACTAGAGGGTGATGACAAAGAAAGAGTTTCAAATGGCAGTCAAATGTCTTCAAACACCGGAACAGCAGATAATAAAAAGACAGCTGAAGTGAAGCCCAAAGTGGACGGTTGCGGTAGAAAAGTTGAGTCAAGATATAAACAATCGGCTCAACAATGGGCTCAAAAGCGGGCCGAAGTTATTGTGGGACAACAGCAACAACAGCCAACTGTGGGACCTACTGGAAGTCGGAGACGGAGTAAAAGTCGTGGTCGGGTGCCAAACCCAAGGGTTGCTATAACAACATCAATGAAAAAGGCCTCCACACCAATCCACTCAAACGGTAAACCTCTCAATATTACGGGTGTTTCAGTCATCACCGAAGGCAACGATTTGAAAAGAGATGTAAAACCAAAGATTATGCGAAGAAAATCAATGGCAGCCAAGTATTTCGCGTTTGGATCAGATAGTGGTCTGAATGAAGGGATGATGGGCTCCACAACTAGTGTCGGAACTGAAAGCGAATCCAAAATAAAAGAAATGGAAAATTCAGTATTGGTTTCAATATATTTACAAACAATGCTTTTGAATCTTAAGGCCAAACAAATGCAAAGCGAAAGAAATGAAAATACCGGCAACACTATCGCCGATATTTGGTCACAAACTAACCAAATAAGAGATTATATAATTGAAACCCAAAAAAGTTTGCTTTCATTGAAAAACACTATTGATTTCATCGATATTCTCGATAAACAGAAGACATTATTAGAGCAATATTTGAATATCAGATCCGAAATGAATTCATTGTTCAATAGTTTATCGGAATTGATTGCCCGACAAAAACTTGTAATAAAGGCTAAAAATTTCAATGAACTGGATTTTAACAAACTAAACGGTAAATTGAGTTTCATTTTTAAAATTCATATCAATTTTTACATATTAATTTTTTTGCAGAACTGATGGACGGTTTGCCGACCACTCGACCATTGAATTCAATAGGAAATATATCTAACGCTTTGGTTAATATTGAGAGTGCGGTCAGTATTGGCAGTGAAATTAATTTATTAGAAATTGAATTCAATGAATGTTACCAAACATTTGCTAATTACTCTAAATTACTTGAAAAATATGATACAATTGAAAGCAAAGCTTCGCTTACGCTCTCAAACTTATTTTAATTTGATATTTGCTATAAAAATAGCGTTTTTAATTAAACTTTGTTTTTAAATACATTACAATTAACCATTTGGTTAATTAGTGATTAACAATTATTATTGCATTCTTAATACATAAAATAACATTGTTTTAAATGATAACATTTTAGTTTTATATTTAATTAATTACTAATTAATGCAAACTCAGGCAACATATATAAGATTTTAAAATTTGAAATTAAAAATTTCATTTATAGAAAAATAGTTAAAATATATATTTTTATTTAAAAATACAAAAAATATTAATACTTTTATTTCTAAACATAATTAAAAACCATTGAAAATTAATGGTACTTTTAATCTAATAACTATTATTAATCAGAAAATGTCATTTTAACATACAATTAGTTTTGCGATCAATCAAAAGCTCAACAGTTTTACTGTAAATTCAATTAAAAAAATAAATGTTTCACTTATAGTGTTGTAATGATAATGTGACAAAAAATGTTAGTTAATGTAAAATTAATTATAAGTATAACAATACAAAAAAAAGTGGACAACTGATGATCAAATGAGATTAATACCACATAATTATGACTGCGATTTAATCAAATTACCAAAATAAGCTGTTTTTGTTTTGATTTTACTATTCATGATATTGGCTTCAATCTCAACACTATTGCCTTCACCGGCCAACTGCTCCACACCTTCAACATGTATATTACGGGGCAATAGTATCCCGATATTACATGTAATGTGATTTTTAGTCACGTTATAAACATCACTACCGCTAGGACTCATCATATCGAGCGTATAGTTGGCTAAATTGAGGTATTCTGGTCCACCCCAGGGCGGGCTCAGGAATACAGCGTCGCCAACCAGTGCGCCTGTTTTGGCCAAAACAAGGTAATCGCCGCAAATAAACTCTATCTTATGGTCGACGCCATAAATCTTTGCGTTATTTTTAGCGCATTTGATTTTTTCAGCATCGATATCAATGGCTATCACTTTAACAAACCCTGATATCAATGCAAACTGAATGGTATTACCGCCGGCACCGCAAAACGCGTCAATTATAATGTAATTATCATTAATGAGCGAAAATCTATGGGCGATGTGCTGTGCAATGCGTTCGGGAGTTACCGAATACCACGACTCGGAGTCCATACGAATCCCTTCGTCAAAACGTGAGAAGAGTCGATACCTTTGGTGCCAATACTTGGATTTTGGCCTCTTTTGCACCACTCTTTCCCGTTTAGGCTCTTGTATTTGTGTTTCACTTTTTTCCGATAAGTCTTCACTCAAATCAATTGAATCGCTTTCGTGTGATCTCTTCACAACTGTTGGTCTTTCTTCTGGTGGTTCGTCGTCGCTATCACTGCCGCCGTCGTTAAGAAAAGAGTTAACGACTAGACCTCTGGCGCCAGACGTTGACCGCACATCCGACTGATTGCTTGATATTACGTTGCGATTGTCAACAGGCGTTGATTTGTCTTCTGCGGGCGGCGTCGGCTCTTCTTTGGCGTCGGCATCAGACAAATCAAGCCATAAGTGTTCACCTTTTAATACATCCCAATCCATCACTTGTTGTTCATCAGTACTCTTGGGATACAACTCATCAGTTACCGTGCGTTCACACATTTCGGACAACTTTTGCGTTAAAGCTTTAACTTCTTTATAGCATTTGAGGTGTGGTTCAGCAGATCCTTTGCCTTTTCGTCTATTATTCCTCTTGTTGTAGCCATTCATTTGTGTCACCGATTGAGACAAGTGTTGCGACACTTTCTCACACCTCTTATTCACCACACGATTAGTAGTGAAAGCCATCGGCAGACCCATCGACCGCATCAGTTCCCGTTCGGCCAACTCTTCACTCGACAAATTAGTGTCGACATAACCGTCACCAACAGTCACCACTAGGTCTTCATCCAGATTGTTGATTGAGTCCACCAATTGATAGATCCGTTTGTCTTTACTTATGAACAAATCGGCGTCTCTTTAGTCAACAAATGATGCAATCAATGGTTAATGTCATTCAAAAGTCATGTCAAATATATGAGACAATTAACTCACTTAATGTTAACAGACGTTAAGATGAGTGTAGAAGTCATGTCCCGATCGATGGTTGATATTATCATTTAATTTCAAACCATTTTAAGTCATAAAAACATAACTAAAATGTTTTGACATTTAAAACCAAAACAATAAAAATTTTGTTTATTTTGAACTTAACTTTTAATACTATTTAATAGTCATTAAACATATTATATTTATGAGATATACAATTGTATAAAATAGGACCAAAATGTTAACAACTAATAGCAAAGTTTCCAATATATAGGGTGTGATATAATGTTTTTCAAATATAGGGTTCAATAATTGAACTTCAATTTCAAGTGCTGTCTCTTATTGATACCAACTTTTTTCAACTAAATTATTCAATATTTTTATATTTATTAAGGAATTTATTCATTTAATCCTGAGTTTAGTTAACAATTATATATTATACATGTTTTTAAGACTTTTTAACTTACCTTGAAACAGTTTTCAATATTATTTTGGTACCCAAACCAAACCCTTAAGAATCTTAAGTCAAGATTAGTTTATAAAATTAGTTTAGATTTTTTTATATAAAATTAATATATTTTGATAAATTGATTTCAATTGGACGGGTCTATCAAATTGATAGTATCAACACTTGTCATAACAATTTGAAATTATTTAACCAATCAATCGGCGGTTTAAATATATTCAAAACTTAAGTTTAATTTTATTAAAAGGTTTTCACAAAATTTGTGTCAAATCTTTGAATCAAAACTTGATTCAAAAGCAAAGCTTAAGAAATGGAGACAAATCGTAGCCAAATATAACTGAACTGTTATTTTAGTTTTATTGCTAAATATTTAATTACATTAATTACAATCAATTGTTTTATTACAAAAACTATTTTTTAGATTTTTTAGGCGTTTCTTCGACTTCTTCTTCGAAATTGCCTTTCAGTTCAAGCAGTTCTGACTTAAATGCGGCCAATTGTAGGTCAGGTATATATCGGGACTCTTCGTGAAGCATCGGCTCGTGTTTATGGGCACTCATATGGACGCCGGCCGGCAGTGAACTCAACACTATTTCCAGCAAAAGTGGTGCCATTTTTGCCGACAAATTCTCGATCTGAAGATTGCGTTCATATATATTAAGCGTAAACTGACTGTCAGTTACTTCCGACTCGTGTTTCAATGTATCAAATCTGAATGTGTCGAGCGGTGAGCACCAGTAGTTGACCACATTTACGCCCAAACGGTTAAACAAATTATGCAAATATTTACCACAACCTTCCAGAACCACGTAATCATATCCACGGATCTGTTGCCAATAATAACAATAGTTAAAAATATATTGACATTGTTTTAGATAATCAGATAATACCTGGATATTAATGAGCGGGTAATAAGGTATTTGTGGTGTCAGATAATCCAGGTATTTGGGTTCGTGGATACCCTTCTTCAGGTACGACCGCATGTGTCGGACAAACACTTTACTACTCGTCGGCCGACACGAGAGACTAGATTTCAATAAATTGGACACAAATTTATTCATTTGTTTAGTTTATTAATTTAAATACAAATCAACTTTTATTTAAAATACAAAAAAACCAAAATTTAAATAATTTTTTGTTTACAAATAATTTGAGAAATTCATTGAAAAACATGTGATGTTATGAACACAACGACGGCTGACAGTGTGAAGGGCTGGAGACTAGACACTGACACTGTATTACAAAAAAAAACTTTTCATTTAAAATAATAATAATTATTAAATTTATTTTTTAAAATAAGTAAAAAAATTAATTCATTGGTTATAAAACACTTAATCAATGGTATGACAAAAACATTGATGAATACAAGAATCGTTTGGACACTAATTGCCGTTTGTCTGTCCGTTCTCGTGGGTGTCGTTAATAGACTTTCGGACAATAGTTGAAAATCCTTTATCGTTTTTGAAGACCTTGTAGTAGTACTGACCCGTTTCGGCGTCCAAACACCGTAGAAACTCTTCGTCGTGAGTAATGATAATCATCTGAAATGGTATCTTATGTTCGGTACGATATTTGACAATTTCGGTGATAGCGGTGGCGAATGAAGCAATGTTTTCGGCGTCCAAATTGGTGGTCGGCTCGTCCAACGCCAATACCGAACAATTCACGCTAAATATCTCGGCCAACGCTAACCGTATGATCAGACACGACAACACCTTCTGTCCGGCCGAACATCGGCCTCTCATATCCATTTCGGTCAATCCCTTCACCATTACTACTCTGTAATTAAATGAGCGACGCTTGTCGTTAGCGCTGCGCTCTGTCTCATCGCTAACAATCTTAATATAGTCGATGTCGAGCCCTCGATACGCCTGTTTCCACAATCCCTTAATGTATTTATTTAATTCGTCAATCTTTTTACGGTGAAAGTCCGATACAGCGATGTCCAGCGCTTTGTAGTACTTATTCAGATCATCGCCGGCGATCTCACTAATGACCAAATCAATTGATCTCTTCTTAAAGTTAAGGTCTGCGCTTTTGTGCGGTTCGGCCGATAATTCCTTTTCAATTTGACTGATCACATCAATTATGGGCTCTTGTTTGCTCAGTGATTGGTTGGCTTTTGACTCAAAATTTTTCACTTCTTTTTCCAAAGTTTTCTTCTTTTGTCTCAATTCTTCAATATTATTAAATCCTAACTTTTCTTCTTCTTCTTTCAACTGATTCGTGTCTTTTGCAATCTCTTCTTGTAGTTCAGCGCATGTCATACAGTCCTGTAGTTCCCGTTTCCTCACTTCGACGCCCGATATCTCTTCGCAAAGACGATTAATCTCCGACCGCAACGATTGTCTTTCCTCTTCCAAACTCGACATTTTTGTCTTCTCTTCCGACAACTTATCGTTTAATTCATTCATTTTGTCTGTATTTCCTGTTTCGACATATTTGTCGATCTCTTTGGTGAGTCTTTCCAACTCTTTTTGTTTGTCTTTTACTAAATTCATTTTCAAATGCATTTGTTTTTCAATATCTTGCACCTCATTATTCTTATCTAAGATTTGGCCCTTAATTTCATCGATTTTAGGTTTAGTTTCCATAGCTTTTAGCTGCGAATCCATAATACTCTCATCGAGAGAGGCTACCTCTGCAGTGAGTTCTTCCACTTTCTGTTTATAGGAAGTCATTTCGTGTTCGCGTTTCTCAATCTCCAGTTTCTTTCGCTCACAACTCTGTAACGACGACTGCTTTTTGTGATAATTCTCTGAATGTTGGGCAACAATCTTCTGAGTTTCACTCAGTTTTGACTCAATTTCATCGTAAATCGATTTCTTTTGCTGCAAATCTTTGGCCACTTCATCAATACTTCCAGACTCGGAGTCTTGACTTAAATCAATAGATTTAATCTTTTTATCCAACTCTTGAATGGCCGTCCAATCCTTGTCGCACTCATTGGCCACTTGAAGAATATCTCTCAACGTATTTAATTCACTCTTCTGTTTATTTATTAATAATTTCTGTGTTTGAATCCATCGTTTCTGTTCCGCGTTCTGCTCTTCCATTGAATTCAATTGGGTTTCAATTTTAGGTATTTCTGCGTTCAATGACTTAATAGACTGAACGGCTGAACGCAAACCAATTAATTCATTCACTTCTTTCTCCTTTGATTTAATATTATTGTTGAGCTTTTGTATTGAATCTGGAGTTTGTTTGACGAGTGTCTCTAATTTGCCAATCAATTGCTTTTTATTGAAAGTCTTGCCGTCTTTTGTATTCCACTCAAGACTGAGATCGTGTTCACAGACGGGACAGCTGTCATTGCAATCAATGGAATGTATTTGCGATTTAAGGAATGGCTCGTGATTTTCGACGCCTGAAAACCCAATTCTTAGATCTTTGAGAGCGGTTTGGGCGGCAGTTAATGTAGTTTCAAAGTCTTCTACTTTGCAATAGGGTTTGAGTTTTGTCTCCAAATCTTTCACTTCTTTTTTCTTACGTTTCAATTCATTACTTTTTATTTCCACTTTTGTCTCTTCGGACGTCAATTCATTTTCTTTCTTCGATACTTCAGTCGACTTCTTCTCCATTTGTGTATTGATTGTCATTATATGGTTCTGTAGTGATGAGTGAAACTCACCCGAAATGGCGCCAACAGTTTTCATGACATCGCCGTGTATTTCATTCACTTCATCCACTTTGCGTTGCTTTTCTTTCCTGTCTTTAGTCATTATATCCAATTTAATTCTCTCATCATTTTGTTCGCGCAATACATTCAGCTTCTCATCCAATATATTGATTTCACTTTTCAATGCTTTCTTTTCAGACTCTTTTGTTTGAATATCTTTTTTCTTGCTATCGATGTCTACACTTTCCAATTGTTTGATCTCTTCAGTCAATCGCTTTATATCAACATTTAATGCCTCATATTCAGTGGCAGATTTGGCATTACTCATCAGTTTGGTCTGTAAGTCCTTCAAAGTCTGTTGCTTTTTGTTTTGTTCATCGGATCTGAGTTTGACTTCGTGTTCGTATTTGCTTTTCGTTTGGCTGTAATCAGTCAATTGTTGACACAAATCTTGATTACTCTTCTGGCAATCCTCTCTACTTTTGACCAATTCTTCGTCCAATTTAGTCAACCCATTGACCAATACATTAGAAACAACAGAGATATCAGTCGAGTCAAGCATTTGTTGAGCAGTTATTTTGTCAATTAAGTTCACATCAATCGTAACACCTGTTTCTTCTGCCAAACGCGACACCATTTCATTTCTATTCAAAAGTAGCTCTTTATGTCTTTGTTCAGCAAATTGTAATTTATTTAACTCTTTCGTCAAACTCTGTTGAGTTTCATTGAGTTTTGCGTAACTCTTATTAATCTCTGACTCTTTTATCTGCAACTCTTTCTTCGATTCTTCAGTTTTGGCATTATTTGCAGCAAAATTTTCGATCGCATTCTTCAGCTCTTCATCTGTTCCTTCAAATGGTGTTTTAATATTAGCTTTTGATTTGTCAAAAGTCTTTTGCTTCTCATTAAGCGATCCTTTAATTCGGTTTATTTGATTCAAAACCGTTTGAATGCTCTCCTCTTTGCCGACAATCTCTTGCAGTTCAGGTCGGAGTACCTGTAGTCTGGTCTCACAATCGCTAGCAATAGTCTTGAGTGCGTCCAACTGTGCCACATATCTGGCCTTTTGTTTACGTTTATTGTCGGCCTCTTCCTTCACGTGTTGAGCAAACTTCACTTCTTTTTCCGCCAGTTTCTGCTTCTGACTCTCTGTTTGTCTTAATTTGCGGATCCGTTCCAACGCTTTCACGTAACCCATGGATCCAAAGATATCGTCAAACTTGTCCTTAAGAACCTTCGACTCACTCAATGGCCAATTGCACTCTTCCTGATGACAGAAGATTACGTTTGTCAGCACCGCTCGCGACACTCCCATCAGTTCCAGCATTTCATTGTTGATGTCCGCACAGCGCTGATCGATGGGCTGATTGTCGCGATTGATCACCGCATTCAACGACTTGAAAGACATCGTTACCTTTCCTCTCGACTTCTTAGCCGTCAATTCAATACTTCGGGTAACTGTTGTTGACTTGGCTTCTGAATCGTTAAACAACAGCTTCACCTGAGCCCTCACCACGGGTTTGTCGACCACCGACGGGTCCAACACAAAAGTACGGCCACCATTGCTGTTGGGCGGCGTCTGACCAGTGGTCACGTATTTAAGAGCCTCAATGATGGATGTCTTACCGGCGCCATTGGGACCTAATATGATGGTTAACGGGTAAAACTTGATCACTTGTCGCTCTTCGGAGTCAAACGATCGGATCCCTTGAATCTGGAGTTTGTCCAACGATGACATGTCTGACCGATAGTTATCTAACTCTTTGTCCACCAAAACAACAAATTACCGCTAATTTTGTTGTTTGACTTCAAAATGTGTGACAAATTTTTTTGTGGACACAAATAATGTCCATAAAAGTTGTCAAACATTTGCAGTCAATTGTATGGCAAACGTGTGAATCCCTACTCTCTTATGCAGACGTTGTTTACAAATCTTATGTCTCTTTCATTGTTTAATTTGTGGGAAGATTTGGCGCTATTTTTAAATGTTTAATATATTTTGGGAACTAATTGGTGATTAAGTTTATGCCATAATTTCATTATTAATGATTTAATTGACATTAATTTGTCTAAAAGTTATAGTTAGGCCACGATTTCAACAATCAAACTGTCCGTCAAATAGACGGTTGAAATGTATTTGATTTGAAAACTTTGATTTAATTTCATTCAAAAGTTTCCGCAAAATTAGTGTCAAATCTTTGAATCAAAAGCAACGCTTAAGAAATGGAGACAAAGCGTAGCCAATCATCGGAAAGTTCATCGATAGACCAGTTATCCGAAGAGTTGGTTCAAAGCTCTCCTGAAGTGGTATCGGACGACACAAACCATCAGTCGAGACAAGACTTTGAGTACAAAATACCAAAAGAGTATTCATTGCTTCCAGAAGTGGGAACCGATTCTTACATACAAAACCATTCAATGAATAAAGATCTGGAGGTTGAATACAAATGTGATTGTCAACCATTGGATAGCAATCCAATTCATCAGCACTTCCATGGATTACAGCGTTCATTGATGGCAGAAGAGTCGCCACAAAATTCAATGTCTTACGAATCAACTGAAAACATGTCATCTGAACAAGAGATTGAAAATGATTTCGGGTTTGATTTCATTTCAAGCGACAAAAACAATGATCAAACTCTTCTCGAACAGAAGACACCATCAGAGAGCAGTGACAACCAGTGTCTTCAAGAGTCTGCCAGTGAAGGCAACTCTTTTACTATACATTCAAGTTTTGGATCAGATTTGAACACCAGTTTGACATCGGATTGCAAATCAAGTGAATCCGAAGAATTCAATCCATTAATGGATGTGAGTTTGAGAAGC
>JAQIWK010001284.1:0-11031 GCA_034695265.1 Dissorhina ornata
TCTAACAATAATTATGAAAAATACAGGTTAAATATTTCATTAAATACAAGTATTTTAAAATTTAAAATTAAAAGTCTTTACTTATAGAAATTGTGATTATATATTTCAATTTATCTAGACATGACCTAAAACTTATATATCCAAGATATATTTGGTACTTGAAATATAAATTATAAACTAATAATTAAGGTTATAAATTGTAAAGTCACAAAAGTATTAAAATGTAAAATAAAATTAACTTAAAAATATTTAATACTTTTAACATTATTTTAATTCAAAATTTAATTTTTAATATTTTATACAATAAAATGATGCAAAGAAAATAGTAATTAAAAGTATAATTAAAAGTATAAATAAAATAACAATAATAATTAAAATTTAAATAATTATTTATATATAAGTCTTAACTACTTCATTGATCATTTTTGACACTAAGGGCGATGTCATTTGGCTGATCCATGGCAGCCATGGTGTCAAAGATTGGTATGAATTGGTAGGTGTCGTAGAAAGTGGTGGCGTTTGGGCTGCCATTTGTTGGGCAATGGATGGTAACTTAGATCCGGTAACGACCAGCCATTGCCATCCCTGGCCGACAGCGGCCGACAACTGTCGCTGAAAGTCTTCGGGCGACTGGAAGTGTTTGTGAAAGTAATTCATAGCTATCTTCTGGGCCTCGACACCGGCGGCCGATAAATACTGTTGTTGTACAGCAGTTCCCGACAATTGTTTTTGTAGCAAATCGCTGGCCGCCGCCGCACCCGATTGGATAGCTTGGGCTAAGATTTGTTTAAATTGTTGGCCAGCGTTGGCCAACTCTCGGGCCTGAATGGCCAATTGAGCCGATTCTTTCTGCCGCAAGTCGTCCAACACTTGATTTTCTTGGCGTATGGCGTCGGCGGCCGCGGCCATCCGTCGCTCTTGAATACCCTCACCGACTAATTGTTCAAATTGTAACCGACTGTCGGGTAATTGTAGGCCATTATCGGTAATTTCAAATTGAATTGATTGGCCACTGGTCATGGATGGCGGCGTTAATAATGGTTTGGCCACAACTAACCCTATTATAGTAGATAATAGTGTATACGTGACCAACATTTTAAACCGTTATTAACAGTTATTTAATACTTTTATAAAAACTAAATAAATTATTAATTGAATTTTTAATTAAATAATTTTTGTAATATATTTGTTTAAATACAGTATAAAATAATTAATTACAAGATTACAAAAAAGTAAAATATTAAAAATTAATTGTAAAATTGTTTCATAATTTTTTTTTGTAAATAATTTAAATTAAAAATTAAATTTATATAATATTTTAATTAATATATACTTAAATTTATAATTATATATAAAAGAAATATAAAAGTTTTAATTTAAAAAAGTATAAAACAAAATAACTTTTAAATATTATAACTATTTATTCATAAAATATATAATTAAAATAATTACTTGCATAAAAACATTTGTAAATAATTAAAAATCAATATAAATATTCGATTAATTAATTAAATTATAATTTATAATTAAAATTTGATTAAAATTAGTAAAACTTTTTAATAAAACTAGTATTAAATTGATATTTATTTAGACGTTATTAATGGATACTAATGAGTCAAACACCACAACAAACAATGTGTTGATAATGTGTTGGCATTGAAATCAGTGATCACTGGATGTGTTGACAACAACCACAACAACAACAAGTGATTTAACTATACATTCAAACATCAATTGACTTCATATATGACATCAAAGCCATAGCTTACTGACCATATCGGTGGACCATTAGTAGGACATCTGGAGGAATGCCATCGAAGAAAAAGAAGTACAACAGTCGGTTCCCACCGATGAGGATCAAGAAGATTATGCAATCGGATGAACAAGTGGGCAAAGTGGCCCAGGTGGTGCCTGTTATCATATGTATGGCCCGCATTACTGTCACCTAAAGCTGATCCACTAATCACTTTTCATTTTACATTTACAGCCAAAGCCTTAGAAATGTTTGTTCAGTCGCTGTTGAAGACATCGTCGGACATCACGCGCGGCCGTAACGCCCGGACACTCACACCTAACCATATGTTTGTTTCCACTCAATGGCCACATAAACACAAACACGTGTCTAATGATTGTCTTGTATTTATCTATATCTTCATAGAAAAGCATCCATTTTAGCCGAAGAACAGTTCCACTTCTTGAGAGACATCGCGCATACCATACCCGACGTGAATCCGTCGGCCGACGCCGACGGTGAAGACGATACGGCCGTTGCGGCCACCGCTGCCGGTACTACACCGACGGCCACTAACACTAACCCTTCATATCATCGCAAAGCGTCGACAACCGCTACGAGTGGTCTGTCGGCTACGGGTCAGGCGGCGGCCACTGGTTTCCGAATGCGTGGCCGTCCACGCAAACGGCCGTTGGACTCGTCGACCACTTATTCGTCGTCGCGATCGATGGCCTCTACGGTCGACGAACCCGATGATGAAGACGATGAGGACGACGACGAAGACGCCGATACCGATGAGGCCGATACCGATGATGACATTCTAGCGCCGCCACCGGCGGCCACCGCCGTGGCCCTAAACCTGACCAACAATAACAACAATAATAATATTGTGATTAATAACAGTCATTGCTTACCGACGGTAACCACTCATTCATCAATACCTGTGTCGACCATTAGAAGTACGGGCACCGTATCGGCGATGCCGGCGTCGGCGGCCAGTAGTGGTGGCCATTCGGTAGCCGGCGGTCAACTATCGATAGGTTCGTCGATGAATATGTTTCATAAGACACCCGACATCGACGAAGACGACGATTACGATAATTAGTTAATTTCATCGACCAATTTAACCACTCATTTAAACTATAATTATGTTTAAAACACTTTTATATTTAATCACAAAATCATTTAATAATTTAATTAAGTTTTCAAACATTTTGTTAAACATTTAACTAATTGATTGGTATTTTTTGTTTGTTTGTTATATAAATCAATGACATTTGTATAGATGATGTATGTATGACCACCCGATGTGTTAACCCTTATAAAACTTTTATATAAGTTTTGAACCAATCATTTTTTGGACATTTAATTAGTACAAAATAAAATAATTAATTAATTTTAATTAGTTTTAATTAATAGTACTGTCGTGACTAAAAAGATATTCATAGCAACCAGCAATCTGTCGATAACAACTATGTAAATCATTTTTGTCATAACTGTACAAAGCATTCGCTTCATTGATCTAATTCAATGCTGATCTTAATTTAGTATCATGGTTAGTATAAATTCATCACACCAGTGTCCAAATAAATTTATATACATTTAAACTTTATAATTAATTTAAAAAAACAACAAGTTAACATTATATTTTGATAATTATATTTAATCTTTATTAATTGATATTCATTTTTTTAAACAATAAGTATTGTGTGCTTTTGTTTTATTTTTGTTTTATTTAATGTATCAATCTATTTGTTACAAATTTAAAAATTAAAACATAAATATATTTATAATTAAAAAATTATAACATAAAAAAATATATATTGAAAATTGTTTTGTTTTTTTTGTTTAGTTTTGAACTCATATTTTTCACAATGTATTTCACTATTTGTTTTGTAAATAAATTTTCATATTAATTCAATTATATAATGAATAATAAATACTTTATTATATATTTGAAGTTTTAATATTGCATTTAATATATTGTTTTTTAATGAAAAAATACAATTAAATTAGATTTAATTAGTTTATAAAATTTGAAAATAAAATTATAAAATATATGTTTGAAATACTGTATGGTTTTGAATGAGAAAAAATGAGAGAAAGAAAAGCATTGATTTAATTAAATTAATTTAAGTATTGAATGAAAATACAAGATACAAAGACAGGTAATAGTGTGTAAAATAATAGATATATTTAAAAATATTTAACTAAATTATTATATTTAAATGATTATTAAAATTATAAAATTCAAAATTAATACATATTTTAACTAACAAATGTCATATTGCATACAAATAATCCCAATAATAGGTAAAAACTATGAGTATTTTAAACATAAAACTTATTATATTTAACTATAAAACACATAATGAGTTTAAATGGTTAAGTAAGTAGACAATACATAACATGATTATGGCTGCACTTGGATTGAGACCTTAATTATTGTTAATTTTATCGGTAATATCGTTACTAATTGATCCCAAAGTGACGAGTTTTGTTTGAAAATTTTGCTGCATTTGTTGTGAGTTTGACATTATATTTGTTTGGTTACTACCATCGATGGTCTGTAAACCACCACTCGATACCAGTATATTATCTCTTGAATTGAGTAGATTTTCCCGCGAATTACCAATGGATCCAATGTTAGGACCCGAGCCAAGCATTTCGGACATTATGGTCGAGTTAAATGAGTTGAAGTTCATGTCGGGTAACAGTTCCGATGTGTCGATACCTTCGAGACCTAATGAATCAAATTTTTCCATCACTTCATCGGTTATTGTATTGTTGTTTGCATTTGAATTCAGTATTGAATTGGCATTCAAATGACTGTCCCTTTCATTTAAATTACAGTTTAATTGGTTCCCATATCTTGAGTTCACATCCATGTCGACCATCGTTGCCGATGGGCCGCCGAGTCCTGTCTGTGTGGCCAACAGTTGGGTGAGTGTTGATGTCTGGGACGACTGCGAGGGTGACTTTGACCGCCTATTCATATCAATCTCTAGGTTAGGCATCAAAAACACGTCCGATTGTTGTGATTGAGATTGTGATTGTTGTGGCGATAGTTGGGATCCTATTTGGACCGGTTGTCGATAGTCTTGCGATAACAACACATCCATTTGAGGTCTGTTTGAGTGAGACGTCCAACCGGTTGTGTTTATTGTCTGCAGTAATGGTTGACTCTCTGTAATCGTATTCATTGGTTCCAACTATACATTCAAAAACGACAATCAAAGACATTACATATCGTATAACGGGTTAATAGACAACAGTTTAGACATTGAAATAGATATTCAAAAAGCCTTAGGAATTGCAGACAAACGTATTGTTAGTATAGTTAGTATTGAAAGAGAAATTGAAGATTAAATAGCAAGTAATTGAATGGTAAAGTAGATCCCATTCAAAGATTAGACAATCAATAGGTTTGTGGTATTGATTTGAACCATACTTTAATATTAGCGGTGAGTCGGGGCACGTGAATGATCTCCCGTTTTGGTGATACGGCACTAACAATAGGCGGGCCAGCAGTTCCCGTTGGGCCTGTACTTTGCGGTACACTTACGGTCAACGAATTTTCACGTAAAAAGCGTTCAAAATTTTCGTCAATCTTTTGCCGCTTACGGGTCAGTCCGTCGGGATCTACCTCTTTGGGCAACAATTGAAAAACGCGTGGATCTGATAGACAGCCATCGGATGGCCGCCGGAGTTGTAATTGGACTGAAACGGGTTGAGTGAGATTATCATTGAAATAGCGCGGCGTCCGGAAACATATGGCCACTTGTTTGTGGACATCGCTCGGTCCCAAGTCGGCCAACGCTTCCCACACGAGCTGACCGTTGTGTTCCTGATAGAAGCGGACCTGTATGTCATCTTTGGTCACCCGATCGCACAGTAGTATCACTTCTTTGCCGCCACCGCACGGCGCCGAACAGTGAGACAACTTTGTTATTATCAGTTCAGTCATCGCTTCTATAATCATATAAAATACCATAAAATTAAAGACAATCTCAAGACATCTTAAAGACATACTTTTGTCGTAAATAGGATCCGATACTATTGGTGCCAATTGAACGGTAAATTTGTCTTTTTCTGGACCTTCGATGAACACTTGGAAACAAAGTCGGACCACATTTAAGTCAATACTGGATGACTGAGATCTATGGCTAAAACCAGCTGTCAATGCAAACAAACAATTGGATCAATTGATAGCTTAAGACATGTTAATTAAAGACATGATAGCAACTGAAGATAAGAAAACTAAAAACATGATAATCAAAGACATGGTAACTAAAGATATGAAAACTTCAGGCATAATAACTAAAGACATGATAATCAAAGACATAACTAAAGCCTTGATAACTAAAGGTATCTTAAATAAAGATATGATAATCAAAGACATGATAGTTATAGACATCATATAACTAAAGATATATAACTAAAGACAATGACATACAGCGATAGGGATCAACTTTGATGGACTCCCTGAGCTTAAGACTGTCTTCGATGTCCTTTCGTTTGACACATTGAATGCCTAACGATGTGAACGAGCATATCATGTCCTGGTTGTTGATGACCAGAGTGCAGACCCCCTTTTTGCAGCCCTCTTTGCCCACCAGGTTGTGCGGGTGGGGTCGGTAGGGTTGCTCTTTGGTCACGCAGGACACCACCACTACGGCCTGTCCTCTATAGCCCACCACTTGAATGGTTGGGTAAGTCTTGTTGTCGGCGGTGGCCGTCGAGGCCGGGATACTGCCCGCCGATCGGCCCTCGCATTCGTACCGAAACCTTAGCGCACATTTGGCCGGCTGTTCAACGATACGCACGTACGGCTGTTGGCCACCACTCGGGACACTACTATTGGCCATCGATGGACACAACACATCCATTGATATATCACTTGAATCACTCAATCAATCACTTAATGGTCATTACAAGTGATCACAAGTGGTATTATGTAGTCATGTAATGGTTTGGTGTCTCACCTGATGGTAGCGACCAGTGATTGAGTTGTTGTTTAACAGTTGTGTTGACAAACAAGTGATGCAATCGTCCACTAAATGGTCACTTAAAATGGTCACTAAATGGTCACTAAATGGTCATTCAAATGGTCACTCAAATCAATAGCCTTTACATAGCATTGCGTAGTATTAGTGTTGAGATGTGTGTTGTGTTTGTGTTGAATGTCTGTAGTGTTAACTACACTGTAATACACAGTAGACTAACGCTATACACAGGTGAGGGCACAGGTATGACAGGTATTGACTATACATTGCAATTAAATGTTATATACAATCAGTACAACCAGTGCTGCAATAACTGCAACATTACATCATTGAATGCAATCGCTATTTCAGTACTTTTTATGACTACTATATTGAAAGCCTAGCCAACAATAATGTATTCACTCAATATCACAATACAGTTTCAATGCAGTGATTGTTATATATATAAAACTTAATTAAATTATTATAATTAATATAAATTTAATTTTGTAATGATTTTTGACAACATTTAACAGTTAGTTTAATAAATTGCATTAAATTAATGTAAATTAATTGTAAAGTTTTTGAGTGCAATGTTATGGCAATATATATTTGATTTCTATGAATAAAAATTTTTGTAATTAGCGTATATCCCAGCTATACGTCACACATCGTTACGTCACACACTTGATTAGATGCCAGGTTTGCCTAACCTAGATCAATTCATTTATATTAGCTATATAAACTATATAATTTAAATTTTGATGAACATAAAAAACATGTATCTATGTCAATTAACCAGATTATTACATTTATATTTTAAAACTAATCCTGGTTTTTCCCGCATCATCCTGTATATTTTATCTATACATTTTAAATGTATATATTGTTTATTTATACATTTATCAGGTAATAAAGGTTATATCAGGTTATATACATTGTATAGAATATTAATATAATAGTAATTATATTTTTAATCTAGGTAAATGTAAATTGTTTTTAGCTTAATTTTATAATTAACTAATAAGCTTGTAATACAGTTAAGTGGTTAATAAGTTTTAAATTATTATAAAACAAGATTTAAAAAGTATTTGATTGAAGCAGGTACAATTTAAACTAACTATAAAAACACATATTTGAATAGTTGTATAAACTTATAGATCATATAGTTATCATGTATTTGATAGCAAGATAGAGATGTAACAAGTGATGCGTTGCTAGGCAACCCTAAGCTAGGTTGTATTGATGGCCATTAAATAGATGGGACCAATGAAAATGACAATTGATTGCAAGGGTGATAGTGATGGGAGTGAGTGCGCCGGTCTAATGGATGCTATATGAATATGGATGCGCACCATTGCCAAGTTAACCCAGCAAAAAAAAAACACCATGCATTCAAATCTATGTTCAAAATGTATTTATTAAATATATATTAAATTCAATGTATAAGTGGTGCTAAGTGTATAGCAAGGATCAACAATATAATATACAGTATATTGCAATGTACTGTTAGAGTCAAACAAATTGCATCAACATACATATTATGTATATTTGCAAGCTAGTTGTTTGCTTTTCAACAACATCAAATTGAAATAATTATTTGTATTTGAAAGTGTATATTATATTATCGTGATATATATAAAATTTAATGTAAGCTCAATTGAGTTTGTACAAAATTTGACGTAAGTCTGTGCCACACCTATTATGAAATGATACAAAAAAAACTCATCTTTATATTTCATTAATAATATATTACACCTGTATAATGATGAGCTTGTAAGTGTTGATATTGCTTACATTTCAATATTGCAAACATACATTTTAATATTTAAATAATAAAGTTAACCAGCTATTTTTCTTCTACACTTAATATATCTCTTACTAAAAAAATTCAAAAAGTATATAATATTAACAAATAATTTGTCAAATTAATTAATAAATATATAATTTTAATTAATACAATTAATATCTTATTTATTGTATATGTTGGTAATCAAATATAAAACTGATCATGTTGATATATCAAAGTTTATATATTAATATTATATTTATATAAAAATTGACAATATAATTTTTAACTATATAATTAATAATTGATTAATAAATATAATTAAGTTATAAAATTAAAATAAAATGGTGATGGACAATTCAAAGTTATTAATATAATCCATATTAAAAGTAAACTGTCCAAGTTGGCATGGTTATAAACAAGAAAATAATAATAATAATAATAAACAATTAACAAACATTAACTAAGCAAAACCATATAATTTAACCATGTTTATGTCATGGGCATCGCCACGCTCTATACCGGGATCACTAGGACTAAGCCGTCTAAAGCGATCAGGTGGTGGTGATAAAGGGCAAGGGTGTTGGGCCCGGCTATGTTATTCAATTTGCATTGTATCACTAGTTATAACATTATTGATCTGGGCATTTTGTGTACATCTAATTTATACGCTTAAAAATGTTACTTTTTTATCAAGAACATTTTATTTGATCGGCCTTACCCTGGTATCCGGCATTGTTTTTGTAGTTATAGTTTACATAACCATTAGATTACAACCCAAGCGAAGACAGTCAACATTATCGGCACAAGAAGGTGGTGCCGATGGGACCCAACATACCAATGCTGAGCATATAATCCATAAACAGGTATAATTTATTAACATTATTAATATGTAAGTTTAGTTAATTGGCATATTTCCATTTTATTTCTAAATAATTATATTAATTTAAAAATTAACCAGTTTATTATTTGAGAGAGATTTAAATAAAACTATGAACTATAAAATCTATAAAATCATTACTTTTATTTAAATTATAAAATAATCAACTTAATTATTTGTTAAAACTGTAATATTTATTGTAATACAATTTCCAGTTATGTCAACAAAATATAACTTTTAAATGATGGTGGCCCCGGAAAATTATAAATATATTTTACTCAAATAATTAATTGTCAATAACTTTATATGATTAAAAATATATAACAATAAAACATGAGTAAATTTAATTAATTTTATAAATTTATAAAATTATTCAAAATTAATGCAAACTATTATATCATTCTTAATAAACTGTTATTTTAAAACTATTAAACTGTATATAAAGTTTGTAAATATAAATCAAGACAATAAGTGACGCTTTATACATACAATTTAATTTAATTATACGATTAAAGTTATTTTTTTACAAGCTTATATACTGTTTAGTAAAATAATAATTCAATAATCTAATATGTCCAATTTGTCCATTACCGTGCGGACATTTCCCTTTCCATGTCTTATAAGTCTTTTGCCCAAAATATTTAGGAAAAATTCAAAAAACAATTAATTAAAAATATTAAAATGGATAAATTTATTTAGTTTGTAATTTATTTTCATTGATTTAGACCTAAATTGTTAAAAAATAAATCACTAGCATTAAATTGATTGTTGTTAACCTAATTTTCGGACAGGTCACTTTTCGATATGTTTTGTGATTTATTTTTACATATATTTTTTTCATAGAAGATTACATTAACTGCCAAATTATAATTTGGTGTTTTTCTCTTCAAACTAAAATAACTTTTTCATTTGTAAAGATAGAATAAATTTAAGTATAGAATATTGTTAATTGCTTATTAAACTTTTAAAAATAAAAAGTTGAAACTAAATTAAACTTAATTCTATTAATAAATTAAGTTTAAGTTGTTGTCTCGATTTAAGTTGACAAACTTTATTTATTGCTTAAAATATAATAAATAAATAATGGTGTTTATATTTAAAAATAATTTTATTAATAAAATTAAATTCTAATTATCATAATTCAAATATTTTAACAATAAAATAATATTAATAATAATTTAGTAAAAATATTATATAATATTTACCTTAAGCCATATAAGGTATTTTTAAAATAAATTTTATAAATAATTCAAGAAATATAATATAGCTTACAGTTTTTAATACAAAATAAATACTAAAGTAATTGTTACTAAAAAATAATAATATAGTAATCAAATATGTTGTGAATTACATTTTTAAATATAATTAATAAAATATTTAATTTCTATAAATAATTAATTAGATAGTTACATTTTATAATACAATTGTACTAAATTAATTAAATTTGGATGATTTTGGCTAAAATTAATTACATTAAATAATCGGCAAACGTATTACCCGTATTACTACTATTACTGCTAATTAATGATTATATCATTTATAAAATACAATTAAAATTAACTGTAATTAATGCAAAAATGCAACCAAATTTTGAAAGCAATAAATATTTATAAAACACTTAATTTGTATATTGAATATACATTAC
>JAQIWK010001285.1:0-11031 GCA_034695265.1 Dissorhina ornata
GAGTTGTATTTCTCTCACTCATTCTCTCCCAAGACTTGTTAAAACTGTTAGTTGTCTTAAGAGAATATCTCGAGAGAACTGGTGGTAATGTCTTTCGACGAGACACTTATTGTCACCACCAGTGCGTCCCTAATGATGGCTATTGTCTGTTACAGTGAAAGACTGACTGTGAGATAGTGTCTCTTAGATAGACCTGACAATTGAATGCAAACTTTTTTTAGACAAATAATTATTTCATACACCCGTCCCATCATTGACTGCCCCTTTAAATGAAAAGCATTTTTTTGTGCAAAACTTATATTACTGTAGATATGTTTTCTTGAATGTCATGTTTGCAAACATACATTGAAGTTATGATTGATGTCTGTATAATAAGTCTCGTCTACTCTATCGTTATTCATTAGATTTTCAAATGCATTACTAATTCATTTACTATATCTGTCACTTGCTTATCCATTGCCATCCATTTCTAACCCTCTTTACACTTTATTTTTATGAGTTTTTAGTTGAAAAATAGTTGGATTTAAAAATGTAAAGTAATAATTGCTTATCGTTTGTGTCATTAATTTATTTGCAATTGAATTCAATAAAGCTTTCGCCGGCGAAGAGTTAAATGTCTTATTCATGACTTTTGATGTTTTTGTTGATTATATTATTTGGTGTTTTGATTATTTTGTTTTATGAATCATTTGAAAATTATAAATTTGCAAAACATATAAGTTATATAACTATCGGTTTGATTACCTCTCTCTGCCCACCCCTCCCATCCCTTTCTCAAACTATCAGTTTTTTTGTTAGTTTTGTTTTAATTTATTTATTTCTTTCAATTCGTGTTTCAATTTAAATATGAATATAATTTTTCATTCATTTCCTTATCAAACCATTTGTGGATATATTTTATCAATGAATCGCTTAGTTTTTTCGCCCGAAATGTATGATTAGTTTGGTTTTTATAATATTAATGTTTTTGTCGACAAATATTAATTATATTACTTTTTCTGGTGTTTTTTTTGTTATGATTTTTATGTTATTATTTGTTTTTTATGACATAAAACTTATATTTAATTAAAGTTTAGTGTTTTGTTGTTTGAGAAAATTGGGCACAATTTTAATGTTTTATTATTAAATTTTATTTATTTTTTATAAGTATATTATGTTTCGCTAAATACATATAACTCTCTAATCAATTATTAAATATATAAAACTTTTATTTTATTTGAAAATTACTTTTTTGTTATTTTCTCGTAAAACAACACAAAATTTAATATACTTTTATGGCATAAATTCAATTATAAGATTAGTCTCTTATGTAATAAATAGTGTATTAAAAAAATTGTTTAATAAATCTCTTGATGTATTGACTTAATTATAATTATTTTTGTTGTTTGAATATAACAATTATATTTTGGCCGTTTATAATGTTATTGTGTTTATTACATATTCAATGAATAATTGAATAATTAATTAATGTTTAATTGAAAAAATAAATAAAGTTTATATAAATAATTAATTTTTAAAAGCTATTGTAATGTGTATTGTGTTTATAATAATAGCCTCAATCCATAGTAATGTCAGTGTTTTAATGCATTACAAATATATTTTAATTAATAACACGTTATGTTTTAGTTAATTTAATTTTGATGTTTAAGTATTATATTTGCAATATATCTATGACTTTTGTTATTGGATTTAATTATCTGTTTTTAATGACCAAATGAACCGGAATATGATGTTTGTATTGATTAATATCTAAATTGCATTCAAATAACTTTATTATCGTTTCGCGATTAAGGCATTACACCAAATGTTTGGCACTTCAAGTGATGAACTTTTTTTCTTAATACCAGAAATAATATCTTTAAGTCTTGAAATATTTTAATACATATTATTATTAATGACAATAATTATAAGAAATATTTCTCTCACTCTTATCCAACCCATTGATTATGACGTTTTGGTATTGAATTGAAATGATTGTAATGTTTTTGAATGTTAGTTAACGTGTTGTTAAATACAAATCAGATAAGAAATATAATTATAGTTTATTTGAGTCAAAAGTATGTGTAAAGAAGTGCTCTGTCGTCAAGTGTTGGGCAAATAGTTGTTTGATTTATCGACATTTAATACTACTTTTTTAAAGAAAATATATATAATTTACTTTATATTGTATTTTATTATATTTTTTAAATAAAGTTTTTTTTGTATGTTTTTATTGTTGATTGTATTTACTATTTAGTGCTTTAAAAGCCAAACTAAACCAGTTAAATTTGTTGCTTGGTTTGCTCATTACGTCTATATGATTGTGATTGGCATTAATTTTTTTCAGTGTATTTCTTACGGTCACAAAGTATTCATTATTATCTCATTTAGTGAACAACTTTTTTGTGTAATTTTTTTGCCAAATAGACATTTTGTTTGAATACAATTAGGATGTATTTGCTATCTATATATTAAAAAGTTTCCCCAAAAGTTGTTTGTTTGTTTTGGTTAATGATTATAATTTGTATTTAAAATATACATTATAGTTGTGTTTTGTTGTATAATATTGTGTAATATCTGTAATTATGGTCAGCTAGTGATTAGTGGACGTGTTTTTTGAATAACTAGTATTTGGGTTGTATTTGACATTAAAAATTTGTGTATTTACTGATTGACTTGACTTATACCTGGATATTTATTATAATTTATAACGATGTTTGATTGTATGTATTTTATGCTTAATTTAATTGTATATATTAATTATATTTAGTTTTGGATGAGTTTTATGCATAATTTTATTGTCTATTATTAGCTCATTATGTTGTTGTAAATACATGACAACATAGGTATGAAAAAATGTAAATTTATTAGTTGATTGTGTTGTTAGTATGTATTTAAATATAAATTAAATTTGTACTCAATTTATAATTTTCAGGTAACATTATTTTTTTCTCATCATAAATATTAAAACTTTTAAAATTTATAAAAAAAATATTTATTTATAAAAATAGGTTTTAGTAATTGTAAAATATTTTAAAATAAATTTTGTATTTTATTATTTTCTATAGCTTTCTCTCATCCCATTAATAAAATATATAGTATTTTTATCGTTGAAATTAATATTTATTTATTTATTTGTAATATAAATTTAGTTATTTTGTTCAATTGATTGCCTCAAAATGTAATTAATTTTATTTTCCAGTTTCTCTTTATATAATATAAATTGTTTGTTAAACTCATTTCGCTTTTGTGTTTAAATATAGCAATACTTTGTAAGGTTTTGTAACCAAAAAATATAATTATTATTTATATATAAAAAAGTTTATTTTATTTTTTAATGTTTTGATTAGTTTTATGTAGTTTTTTTATGCCGTTCACCAAATTTAACCGATAAGTCGTTTGAATATTAATTTTATTATTTAGTTTTTTTTGTAAAGTTTTTTATTTTATTTTTAAAATATAATTTTCTATATATAAAACGTACGGTTGATGTCATACTTGGCTATTATTATGCATTGATTCATTCATAAGGAAATTATAACTTTACATCTTATGTAATAAATTTTATTTATTATTTATTTTTTTGTCTCTCCTATCGTAACATCACTTGTATTTTCAATTACATGTCAATCATTTAATACTTATAGGAAATACTGGTTAATAAATATAGTAGTATTTGTATTTAGTCTCACATTTCCAGTTATTCTTGTCGATCCTAACGATACAAATAAAATATAAATTTTTATTAAAATATTATTCAATAAAAAAGGTCAATGACAGACACCTGAGCCCTGTCCTAACATTACTCAAAATAATATATATTTGTATAGATATGTAAGGCTTTGTGTAAGCAGTGTAATTATATATATAATTTGTATTTATATTTTGCTAATTATTTTATATTTAGTTATGTAAGGCTTTGATGTTTATATTTTGATTGTTTAGTGAAATTTTTTTATATACAAAATGACAATGTATTTTTGTAAATTTAAAAACATATTTACATTAATAAAATATGTTTTATGAAATGTTTAGTTTGTAATAATTTATAAGTGTGTTCATCAAACGCGTTAATTTAATATAAATTAAGTTTTAAAGTTATTATAATATTAATAAATGTTTTTATGTTTTACATTAATATTGCTATTGTTTTATTATTGGCTTATAATATGTAAAATTAAATGATTTATATTGAAGACATTTGTATGTATTATATAATATAATTTAAATTTATTAAAATGAAGTTCATTGTCATATCACTGGTTGTCATTTGATATTTTCATAACAAACAAACTTTTTATTTTGTTTTTATTGTCCACTAATTGCTGTGAGAAATGTTGTGAAAATATATTTCATTATTTTTTTCCCAAACATTACATGTATTTTGTTGTTATTGTTTGGTTTAAAAATTTTCAAGTGTCAAAAAATTTTGAAATGAAAAATATTGTTGTTTTGGTTTTGAAAAATATATATTTAATTTAAAAACTAGATTTGAAGCAATTTATAATTTAATTGAATCATTTTGTGTCCCAATATATTGAAGTATATAATTACGCCAAACAGTTATAAACGATTTTTGAAATTTAATCAATAATTACATGAAAATAAATATATAGTTTTGTGTTATAATAGGTTGTTGTCTCTCAACGGGAAAAACTAATTTAATTTTTCAAAATATAAAAATTTATTTCAATTTATTTCATTTTCAGATCGTTAGTGCTCTCAATAATTTATAAATTATTTTTTCTCTTAAAATAATATTTGTAATTATTTTAACATTTTTTGACCGTTTTTTAAATGAAATGTATTTTAAAAAATGTTTTTAAAAAAATTATTTTTATTTATTTCGATATTAATGTCGATATAACTGATGGATGGGTGATATTAGATTAGTTTAATAATCATTACATTTTTTTGTGATAATAATTTTGAAATCTTTTAGTACTTATTACTTAATATTTAAATTAAATTAATCTAATATATTTTCTTAATTTGTTTTTTTGTGTTTTGTTTTTCATATTAAATTATTTCAAAATGAGTTTAATCTCATAAAAGTTATCTATAATTAATAAATACATATTATTTTTATGAATGTATATTAAAATTATATAATAATAAATGTATATTTGTTTGCATTGATAGGTCATGTTATCGGTGATGACCGGATTGCCGATGTGAGCAGTTGTAGTATATCTATCGCCTCATCCCAACCAATGTCACAAACATCAAGTCGGCCCCCGTCTGAGGCCAACAATAGAGGTATTTATATATGTCTTGTAATTATGTTAAACATTACTAGTTTTTAATGATCAGATTATTTGTTATGTTTATGATTTTGTTATTTAAAAAATATGGGTTTATGTTTATGTTTTTATATATATTTAATAGTTATTTAGTGTTTATATATGTTTAATAACAATTAATATAAACACTAAATTTAATGGAAATTTTTGGTATTAACAGTTGTTTCATTTAAATGTAAAACTTTTTTATTTAAATATAATTTTATGAATACAACTGTTTTGTTGCCAAATTTGCATTAAACTAAATGATATATACTGTTATTTAAATTCAAAATGGTTTTATTTTGTTATTCAAATGAATGCTATTATATTTTGATTATGATTTATTATTATGAGTTTTTTAAATATAAAAATAAGTAAGTTAATGGTTAGTGTCTTTTAATGTTAAATGTGTTAATACTGTACATAACGGTCGCCCCCACCCTATCTATCTGTCCCTGTCTTTCTGGCTGCCCATCCCATAGCTTACTGGTTCGCGAGTGCACCCAAACAAGTGGTTAATACTATGACCAACACTGGCAAACATGATGGTAGTCAACAAGTGTTGGCTATTAATAGTCATAACAATAAGTGTTTGTGCGTTGATAAGTGTCCCAACTCGCAAAAAAGGCAACACCACATCCTATTTAACACTAATACTAATACTAACAATAATAATAATTATAATAACGCTTACAATAACTACTCGGATAGTCACTTAATGGATGCATTGAATTTGCAAATATCTAATAGAAATAAACGATCAGTTTTTGGTGCAAAATATCCCAAATATACTACCAGTGCATCTAATCCGACGACACCACTAACCGGTAAATAAGGATTGCCTATAAAAACAAACAATAATTGCATAATTAATGCCAATATAATAACCGACTGGTTTTGCTAATGCTTTTGAAGTGTTTTTTGTGTTTAACTTTAACCCATATTTTGCACGTCTATTATTATTTGAAGTGTCATTAAAAACACAGCCGACTGTTCATTATAAAGAAGTGATAAAAAGTTTTATTTTGCTTTTTTGGATGTTTCCCACCCCTTGTCTCTATCTCTTGTCGTAAATATAAAAAGTATTTTATATTTTAAAATATAAAATGACACTTAAATTCAGATTAAATTGTGATTATTTTGGTTATCCTATTATAAGTTTAAGTTGAATAGTTAGATGAAAAATTTTAATTTGTTTTTCAAAATCCCATTTAATGCTGTTATATATGCAGATACCTATTGGTTTGCTCAGACAGGTGTCGAGCCTGTTGTGACTCCCGACACAGGTATGCGATTATGTATTGGTTGTGAATATTATGTATATTAATGTAATATTATTTTGTTAGGATTTAATTACGGCATTAAAAAATAACTGAATTTATTATTTGTTAAATAAATTAAATTTAATTGTTAACAACATATGCTATGAATAATTTTGATTATAATAATAGTAATAATAATAATTTTAAAGCTATTGTTTAATTGCATTTTATTATCCTATTGTATGGTATGTCTGATGTTTTATGACGGCAACGCATGAAATAATTTGTTAAAATATATATTTTTTGTTTAAAAAAATACATTTATATTATGAATTGGTTAGTGATATGCATTGGTTGGTATGAAAGGCTTTATTTTGACGTTTGAAACTAAAATATTTTTACACAATTATCACAATAAAGATTTGATTAGACATTCATTTTGTGATGCGATTGCGATGACAGGTATTTGTTGTTGAATTTGTGTTGAAAAACAAAATTAAATAATTTGTATCTGAATTGCGAAACCAAATGACTATAAGTTTTATAATCGGATTCATAAGTAATATTTATAAATATATATACAAAATAATCATGAATTGCTTAAACATATATTCAAATGCATTGTATTTATGTAATGATAATAAATACTCATTAATATTAATGTTTGCTTTTAAATCGATTGTAAAAATATAATATAAAGTATATATAAAAAGCAATTGATTGATAGATATGGCTGTAAAAAATGGTTTTGTTTGAATTGCATGTGTATTGTAAATATTGTATAAAATGTATATTTTGAATACCATATGTATTTGACAATGAAATACATTTTTACCCCAAATAGTAAACAAATGATATGATAAGTGTGTTTCACTTGAATATATTTCAAACCCATCCAACGCTTATGTAGTGAAAAATGTTTTGTATTTTGTTTTTTCAAACAAATAGCTGTTTATTTTAAACATAAATTTATGTTTGTTTATTCAATTGGGTACTAATCTTACACTTTATATATCTTAAGACGGAAGGGATGGCTTGAAATTTGAAGAAAAATTGCGTTTATGTCGTGAACGTCAAGAGGATGAAAGACAAAGACGCATCCAAGACATAGAGATGTCTATACAGCAGGTTTGTGACCAATTATTATAGTGACTATCTTTGTATGTAAAAGTTATAAATGTTTAGTATTTTAATTATTGTATTAATTAATTGGTGTTTTGTATTGAATTTAATGACAGAAACAAAGATATCGACATCAAGTGGAAGAAGATCGGCGCCGAAAGATCGACGAATTAAAGGTCAAAGACCTGGAAAAAAGGACAGCCGTCGAAGAGCGCAAGAAACTGATTTGGGAGGCCGAACAGGTACTTACCATCACCTTAACCTGATCCATCATTTGCTCCAACTCTTAATGATTATTTTAATTGAATTTTAATGTTTTATTTGTTTGTGTTGTTTTTACATTTGATTAATTATATATCAATCTATATTTACTACTTGTCATTCAATTTATTCATTACTACCACCTCTTGATCTGTTAATTGGTTTTTAAAAAATTGGTTTGTTTTTTAAATTAATTAATGTTTTGTTTGTTTTTTGTTTGAATGTGTTTTAGGAGCGCAAGGAAGCGATGTTACGCCGAAGTATGGATAGGGATAACAAATTGGAGGCCAAACGACTGGCCCAACGAAACAATACTAGTTTTGTTTTCGGCAGCTCTACCCCTCGTACGCTAGACCTGGATCTACCGGCTCTCGGCGCCACCACTCGTCAAACACTACTGTTTGCGACACCTAATCGTGTCTCCGATGATAATAACCAAAATTCCCGGCGGAGACCAGTGTCTGCCTACTATTCCGATGACTTGAACAGTGAGTTTACAAAACTATTTTCAAACTGTCAGCTCAGTCCCCATTACTTTTGTAATCCAATCCTTTTTAATTGTGATTTATTTTCATTTATTTATTATAATTTGTTTATAATTTATTAATTTGTCTACTTCTACAATCTATATCATCTAAAAATCTCAAAACAAACGTAAATGCAGTTTCAATGTATAGCGACAAACCAAGTGATACTACTTTCCCGTTAACTACCGATAACTATAAGTACCGGACAGGCGCTCTCTACTCAGAACAGGCCAGAGCTTGTCTGACAATGTATGGCAATACAAGCCATGATTTGCCAATTAATGCAATGAACGGTACGTTAAGATCAACCGCAGCCGCCGGTGAGTTTTGAATGACTCGGACACTAACGTGTGTGTACTGTCCGTCGCTGCAAATGATTGTCCGTTTAAATGATACAAATGCTATGTTTAATGGTTTGGCCAAAAGTCCCGTTAGCTTTCTATCTGTTGCCCAATTTATAACTAATGGTTTTTGTTTTGTTTTATTTGGTGTAATGTGTTTTTAATAAGAAACTTTTTTGTCCTAATCTTATGGCTTTTAAATTGATTTTTAAATTAAGTTTTTCGGTTAATAATTCAATTGAAAAAATACTAAACGAAACTATTTTAATGATAATTTTGTTATTAGATATTCATTTTTATTGCTAAAAGTTTTTTTTATAAATATATAAATCATTTAACTTTGTGATTAGCGCTAATCCCTTATAGTAAATGGTTATTTAAAAATTGTCGGCTTTAATACCATTAGTGACCATAATTTTGAAGTTTAATTATATTTTATAAAACAAGTTAGAGAATTAAATTAATACTATTAATGCAAATATAATTTATTTTAAATGATTTACTACTTTAATGATTGAGTTTTTTAATATCTTTTTTTATATGTCTATTATTACCTTTGAATTTATTGCTACACTAAACACGTTTAGTTTGACAATTAACCCCAAAAGTGTCGGATTATATAAACAATTTTATAATTAAAATTTTTATTTGAGATAATTTCTAAGTTTATATATTTTTTAATTGTTTTTTTTTGTTTGCTTTAATTTTATAAATTTTCAATTGAAATACATTTAATTAATGATTTAATCATTGGTTACTAATGATTGGTTTGGTGATAATGACTTTATTGGTAGTTTTTTTTATTGGTTTATAATTATAATTATTAAATCCCATCTAATTATAATCCTAATATATTGGCGCTACTGATTTGCATGATTAGCTTGTTAATAACAAGTTGTTATTAGTAATATGTTGCCACGCTTAAAGCGCTCAATTAACTTTGCTTTGCTTTTCAATTTGATTTTGTAATTAGTTGAATGAAATTAATTATAAGTATTGTTTGTTTTGTATTATAAGATGACAATATGATGTCCCAATCGCTAGTCTCACTACATGGCCAACAGACCAGAGGTCGAGTACATCACTCGGAACTGACGCCAGCGATGCCAAGAGAGCGGATACTGGCCGCCTCATCCACCGGTCGTATCAATCGCGATAATAACCGGTCGGTAATGACGGTCATTGACTCGCCGATGAAGCAAATGGGGCCCAAAAGGGCCGTCAGTATGACTCGATTGGACCAATTGGCTCAACCACGTCGTCGATATCTTGATGAGACACTAAAGTCCAATACTAGCATAAGTGGTAATCATAATAAGACTAACAGTAATCTAACCGTTTGTATGTCAGCCAAAAGCATGTCTAATTTGAGCAATACTTCCACTAATAATAACAATACCGGTAATCATACTTATAAACGCCGGCATCCAAGTGCTGTCACAAGTACTGTGCGGTCGTCGCCGCTAAGAAAGGATAGGTTTAATAAAAGCATGACTCACTTGACCACTAATGATAGGATTACCAAAAATGATAACACCATTAATAAGATAACACTAAACGATAGCCAATTAACTAAACAAAGCAAAGAGTTGTCCAAAAGTATGGTTCAGTTGTCAGCCAGACCTCCACCACCGCCTCCTCGCCAGACGAGGGCGTCTACACTGCGGACACGATCGCAGACATTACGGAGTGCCAGGTCTTCGTTGTCACTCAACGCTGACTGTAAGTACCGGCGCTCTCACCGCACAACACATCCTATTTATTGGTTGATTGACTTTAAGATTTAGAGACAAAAACATTTACTTTTCTTCGGGCAATACTATCAATGCTTGAGCTGGTGGTGGAAGATAAGGCTCACAACTTTACCATCTCTACACTTTTGTAATCCCTGTCCTCTCATATCCCAACCATTGACTATAATTTATATTTTATTGAATTAATTCATTGAGTTTTGCATTTAATAATCCGCACATTTTCTGTACATAAATTACTTTACACACTATTTTTCAAATTAATTATTGAATTTATGTGTTTCTGATTGAACTAACTATACATTTACTAACTATTTTAAATATATTCCCAAAACTGTTAATCCAGTAAACCGTTCAAATGATGCTCTCTCACCGACTCGGGCCGTGTCTTCGTTCGCAGGTTCGCCAGACGTGCCTGAAGTGAAACGTCGAGTCAAACCCGCCGTTCCCTTCAAACCACGTCCTATCAGTATTGGCAGTCCATATGCTGTGAAGATGAAAGT
>JAQIWK010001286.1:0-11027 GCA_034695265.1 Dissorhina ornata
TATTCTTTAAATATAAGAGAGAGAGAGAGAGAGAGAGAGAGAGATAGAGAGAGAAAGAGAGAGAGAAAGAGAGAGATTAATTTACAAACTTACTAAAATTATCATGATGATTATGAATAAAATGAGAATCTGATCAGTTTGAAATATCAAAATTTGTATTTTTAATATTTAATTTAAAATTTATATAAAAAATATCAAATAAATAGTTAAATTATTAATAATTAATTAAATAAAATATGGGGTATTATCGTCCATAACGGACCCAATCTGATCCACGTTCGCCAATCATCATTGAACAGGCATTTGTGTTGGCGTTTATAATCTTAGGCATAATTGAGGCGTCAATTACCCGCAAATTTCTCACTCCCCGTACCCGTAGCTGATTGTCGACCACCGCATCCGGATCTGTAGCGTTACCCATACGACAAGTGCCTAACAATTTGGATCAATTAAGTTGTGAAATACAAACTATTAATCACTGATTGGGCGACCACTTACCGACGGGATGATAGGAAGTTGCCGTAATAGTCTGGGCGACACAAGCCAAGTACGAGTAACACTCATAGTAAGGTGTATTTGAGTCACACATTTGACAGCCGGGTATTGTCCGGTTATAGATGCGGGCGTATTGTCGGAAAAATGGCTGTTCAGTCATACGCATACCGACCGACATCGTGTCGACCACAACACCCAAATCGTAATTATCATTGAAATAGTTTGGATCTATTAGTGGTGCGTCTCTTGGATTAGTCGACGCCAACCTAACCGTACCTCTACTGCGAGGCCTATACACGGCGTAAAATATCCAGAAGTGTCTTTGATCGCCGGCCAACCCATTCCAATAGTCGGCCCATTGGTCCACATTCTGGCCATAATCGGCTAAAATGCCGCTTATATTTGTGCCTAAAATTTTCAAATCAAACAATTACTTAAATCTTAAACTAACTAAACGGCCAAAAAAATGGCCAAAACTAACCAATTTGTGACGTAAGCGTAGCTCTAATACCGTCGGGCCAATCGGGATTATCATTAAACCTTGAGCTATGGTATGTCAAGATGGTTGGCAATTGAACCAGTGGTCCATCGTGGTTAACATAATAGTCGTATAGATTTTGGACAGTCATTACCGAATCCAAATTACGTGACCACTGGATGTCCGACTGATTTTGTACCAAATAGTCCATTGGAATCAGTATGTGATCCATTAGATTGTTACCGACGGGTAGGTCTGTCTGAACAGTGATACCCATGTCTTGCAGGTGCTGTCGCGGACCTATTCCTGATAACATTAGTATCTGCGGTGTATTTATTCCACCTTTTCATCCAAAAAAACAAAATTATTGTTAATAATTAAAATAAAATATTCTTTGAAATTAAAATACCGGCCGATACTATGACTTCCCGTCGGGCGCTAACTTGATATGTCATATCGTTTCGGATAAACTCGACGCCAGTGGCCGCCAATCCGTTAGTGTTTTGTAGCAAAACTCTTGTGACCAGAGCTCGACACACGACATGAAGATTATTACGGCCTCTAAGGGCCGGTTCAATAAAACTGGACGCAGTCGACGCTCGGGTCCAGTTGGTCGGTGAGGCCGCCTGTTGTATAAGAGCTGACATAATGTGTTAATTAAATACCAAATTATTAATAATAAAGTTTTTAAACTGAATTCAAATAACAAAACTAATTACTAGTTCCCCGTTGTGTGGGTCCGTTAAAATCAATGGTAGGCCAGCCCTCCCGACCCCACGCCTCCATATATCTAAGCAAAATCGGGTCGGGATTTGGTGCCGACGCTATAGGCATTTGACCGGTGGTCGAGTGATAGGCCGTGTTGGCCGCATAGACCGGATTAGTTTGATTTTCCATACGTAAAAAGTATGGCAACACATCGTTGTACGACCAGCCGGTGGCGCCGTACCTGTTGGCCCAGTTGTCATAATCGCGGCGATTGCCTCTGTTATAGATGGCATAGTTGGTGGTCGACGAACCGCCCAATACCCGACCTCTCGGGTAAACTATCCGGTTATTCACAAACGCAAAGCCTATCAAAACAAACAGTTAATTAATAAATTTAATTAATAAAACAGTTATTCAAACAGAATAAATAAAAACTTTAAAACATTACTAAACATTAGTTTCCATAACTAATAAAATTAGTTTTAATTCATTTACAACTAGTTATAAGCTGAGTTTAAAAATTAGTCTACTTTTAATTAATAAAACAGTTATTCATGAAAAAAAACTTTCAAAATTAATTTTTACATTAGTTTCCATCACTAATAAAATAACTGTTTTATATTAATTACAACTAATTTACAACTAATTATGAAATAATTAAAAGTTTTAAATCTTATTTTACGGGTTTTTAAATAAATAGTCTAATTTTAAAACATACCGGCTCTTCTTTGTGGTGTAGTCATATATCCCCAATCATTTTCACCCGTCATACCAATCCAAGCGTTGGCCAACATATCGGTAATGACCGTTTGGGGACCGCCGGCCTCCAGTAGCAGTACATTAGTATTGGGGTCTTCGGTGAGTCGGGCGGCCAGTATAGCGCCGGCACTACCGGCCCCGACGATCACATAATCATAGGTTTGGTTCCATTGGGATCTATTGGCCGCTTCATTGTGTTGTAATTGTCTTTGCAATGATATAATTGATATCGTTATCAATTGGACCGATAGACTGGCGGTAATTAAAGTCATGGTTTAACCAATTAATTTTGAGTTTAATTGGCGACCAATTAATAGTTTAGTCAATCAATTGACAGACAAACTAAGTTTGAAAAGTTTTAACAATATTTTTCATAATAAAAGTTATCAAAAACATTTTATTGATTTTATAATAACCCGTAGTTTTGTTTTGTGTGATTAATTAAAGTCAATGCACTGTGTATTTAGACACTAATTTACATTTAAAAAAAAGTTTTCAACTATTAATTGTAAAACCTTTTATTTATTTATTTAATTTATTAATTATTAAAAGTCTGGTACGGATTGTATGCGGGAATCAATGAAATATTAATCATAATATTTTACATTTAATTATTTACATAATTATTAAATCTATTTGTTTGTTGTTTTTTACATAAAACATATTAAATAATTTATAAACTAAATAATTATAAAATTAGTTAAAAACCCAATTACTCCACGTATTGTTATGTAAAATAGGATTAGCTTTTGGATCAATTGGTTGATTTAATGGCTGGACTGCTGTCCGATTGTAATTCAATATCTTTTGCCACAGTTTTGCTACAATTATCGGGTAATCTTTGGCCACATTATTGTATTCGCACGGATCGGACAAAATGTTAAACAAACATAAATCACGAGTTAAATCACAATTTGATTGCTTTTTATCAAAACCACAATTAATTGCTGTTTCATTAAACACATTATAATTAGGTTTTCGTTGTATTTGATGTAAAACTTTATGCACTAATGAATAATCCTCTCTATGGCTAGCATTTAGTTTCACATTACTTTCAAAACTTTGCGACCAGTGGTCAGATTTTGGTGACATATCACTGGGAACTGATCCCTGGATTAGTTTCCATTGATTCCAGATAATAGAAGACATGTTCCAAATGGGATCAATGTTTAACAACACTTCTTGTTGGCGTTTGGGACATGTTTTGTCACTTAATGTGCGCCAAACAGAAATGCCATCAAATCTATTATAATGATTATCACTAAATTGCTTGCTATCACCAATCGCTTCCAACAGAGTGGGCAACCAATCAATTCCTTGTACATAGGTTTCCGAAACAAATCCCGATTTCGGCAATAATGGGCTCCAGATAAAGGCCGGAACTCTGACCCCTCCCTCCCATAGACTGCCTTTAGTACCCCTTAAGGGATAATTTGATGCCGAGTTTTCTGGACAACAAAACAAACCAATTATTAATTTAATTATTAATTTAATTTTAAAATAACGTAAAACACAAACCCATAAAACCACTGATGGCGCCCCCATTATCACTCATAAACAAAATGATAGTATTGTTTAAGATGTTCTTCTGGTGTAATGACTGGACAATACGGCCAATGGACACATCCATCGAGTAAAGTATGGCCGCAAACTTACGTCTATTTATATCTTGAATATAACTAAACTTATCAATCAACTCTTGAGGCGCCTGTAGCTCATAGTCTTTGTTGGCCGCGTGTACGCTCTGATAAGACATGTATAAAAACAATGGCCGACCGTCCGTCGAGTTATGTTTGTCTATTAAATTCACTGCACTTCGGGTGTAGTAATCGGTTGAATACTGGCCGTCGGCGTCGTGACTAACCTCCAAGTTATGCCGGAAATCAAAACCAGTAAAACCTCTTTCAGACATCCGGTGATTGTAATAGTCTTCGAAGCCGTTCCAGAAGCCGGTGTGCGAATCAAATCCACGCCGAGTGGGCACGTATTCGGGCCGATAAAAGCCCAAATGCCATTTGCCTATACCATGGGTACTATAACCAAGATCCTTTAGATATTCGGGCATTAGTTTGTGCCTAAGGGGTAGACCCCATGGGGCGGCGCCCAACAGTACAAAGTTTTGTGTACCGCTATGTATGGGATGAATACCTATTGATTATAATTAAAAGTTTATATTTAAATTAAATTTTTTTTGTAAATAAAAGTTATTTAAAAAGTGTTTTTACCAGTTAGTAGTGCCCCGCGACTTGGACTACATAGCGGTTGTGTGTAATACCGGTTCAAAATGATACCGTCGGCGGCCAACGAGTCTATATTAGGTGTCCGTAAATGTCGGGACCCGTGGTATCCCACGTCATACCAGCCTAAGTCGTCGCTTAAAAATATAACTATATTTGGTTTGACTTTTGTTGCCAACACATCACCAATTAATACTAAATTAATTGCTATTAAATATAATAAAATTACAATTAAATAGTTAATCATTATTACAAATTGTGTTAAACAACTGTTTATTTTAAAAACACTTTTAATAATAAAAACAAAAATTAATATCTTATCTAATGTTTAAATTAGATATAAGACTATTGCTCTCAAAACTAGTTATAAATAAATATTCAGTTTTTAAATAGTAATTATAATTAACAAAATTAGTTTTAAAACATTAATTAAACATTTAAATCAAAACAAAACAAAAAACTTAAGAATAAATACAAACAATAAATATTTTAAAACAATTAAAAAGTAAAGTTAAACCAAAATAACTATTAAAAAAACATTTTAAAAATACATACAATGTATTAATTAAAATATAAACAAAAAAAACTGAATTAAATATCGCATTAAAAGTTAAATTACAAAATTAATTACAAAAACAAAAATAAAATAAAACAAAAATGATTTATAAATTAAAATAATAATAAATTTCAAGAAAAACTAATTACATTTAATAGACAAACGTTTCATTACTTCATTATAATTGATATAAGTTAGCCATCGATTGCGGTCATTGACTATTCCTCCACTTCAGACCTGATTATAATGAGAAATTGACTTAAATCGGGAAGCGGTGGCCAACGACGACTTATCGCCACTAATAAGCATTGATTGCGGGTTTGTGTGATCAACTAAACGGCCGTAATTGTGATCCAAAATGCCCGGATAAGTCTTGTCAAACAGTTCCAGTAAACGCTTGTCTTCATCGGTGAATGACTTTGACACCGACACCGGCGGACCACTGGACTGGCTATTAGAAGCCACGATAACGCTGTTTGCAATAACAACACTTGTTATCGGAGTTGTAATCTTTACCCCATTGTCTGTCGGCGGCGGTAAGCTATTGATTGGTAGTTTAGTGACCACCGATCGCACCAGTATTGGGGCCGAAATCGGCTTTGGCTTCTTTCGCACCAATTGACGCTTTAACTGCTTGGCTATTATCTCCCGGTGCGGACACACGTGTAGCCGATGGACATGTCTTGCCATGTTATGCGGTGTGCCTTCGTATGGACATCCAGACCATAGGCACCGACATCGAGAAGGTTTGTCCGATACCATTGACCAATACTTACTGAGTTGGGCGTTGGAACAGATGTCATCGCCGGCCAATGGTCTGATCCCATAACCACACCTATGATTCTTCATGTGTTCATTCAGTGAACTTCTAGATCTATACCGTTTGTCACAACCGTTTTTATCGCAGCAATACTTGCCAATTGGTTTGTCATCGACAACGCTATCTTCACTCATATCACTACTTTGGCCATCGCTTTGACCATCAATTTGGTTGTCATTAAAGGCCACGACTGGTGCAGACTTAGCATTAGATGTGTTACTTTGGCCGTAATTGTGGTCAAACTGGCCGTCTGTCTCGTGTTGGCTATCAGACGGCGAGCTATACTGTGACGGCGCCGGCAAACCATCGGCCGACCGCTTTTTGGCCACCGATGTTATAACCTTTTTAGCCTTAATCGGCGCCGACCTCTTAGCGGCCACTTTAGTCGCTCTGCGATTTGGACAGACGTGTACGCTATGGACGTGTCGTCGGGTATTGGCCGCCGACCCAACGTACGGACAGTCAGTCCATAAACATTGGTATTTTAGTTGCTTTCGGCCGCCAGTCCTGCCACTGTCTGTCAAGAGTACATAGTATTTACGTAACTCTTTGTCCGAACACAGCTCGCCGTCGGCCACCGGCCGTATACCGTAACCACACAAATGGTTTTTCAAGTGATCCGTTAGTGATCTTTGAGTCTGGAATCGCTTATCACATCCATTGCTATTGCATTCATACCACACAACCGATTCATAGTCGCTGTCATCGTTATCATCGTTTTGGTGGTCACTTAACGCCAATTCATGACCGTCTCCGCCGACGGGACTTGTATTGACCCGTAAATCGTTGGCCACTTCGGGCGCCCATTTGGTGTCATCGCTGGCCATCGACTCGTTGTCTTCAAGTTCTGTGTCTTCCATAGAGTCGGCCACCGATTCACTACATATAGTGTCGCTGTCGTAGTCATTGTCATTGATGTTATTGTGGATGTGTTTGACTGTCGAAGACATTATTGATTTAGTTGTCAATCAAACCAATGGATCAGTTAATCAATTAATTGATGGTTTTGTTTGCAAAACAAATCAAAAAACTATTCAATCATTAAATCGCTTAAACCATTGGAACAAACGATACAAAAGTTTGGTTTTATTGGCCGACAGTAGGGTTGGGCCGCCGGTTGGGGGGAGCGATGGGTTGAGTGTATAATAATTATGCTATAAATTATAGTCTATAATACATTGTTTTATGTTTTAAAATGTGCTTAAAAAGTTGTGTAAATAATTTAATTATAATTAAAAATTAATTTAAATATAAATGACTTTAAATTTATAATAAATTTTTGTTTATTAAAACTATTTTTACATTAATTCATTGGTCTATAACTCCCCCCGATAGAGCCCCCGTCCCAACACTCCCGGCGCTAAAAGTTAATAGATTTGGCGCTAATTTCTGGTCAGTGTTTAAAACTATTCATAAACACCGTTACGAGTATTGTTTGAAAAACTTTTTTTGTTTGAACTAAAATTTGTTTTTTAAACTCAAGAATTGGTGGTAAAACTGATCCCAAAAACCTGACAATTAGGCACACAATTAGTTAGACAACAATTATTTGTTAGACAAAAAAGCGGGTGAAATGAAAAAAAAAACACCAATTAATTGATTTAAAATTAATTGTTTATAGCTTTTAAATTAATTTTTAATATAAATAAATTACAAATCAATGGCCAGTTTTGGTGCGGTTTGGGTGGCGATAGTGATGATAATCTTAGCACCACTTATAGGTAATGATTATTAAATTAAAGATATTTGGTTTTTGAAATGCTTATCAAAACCCATTGTTTAGGAGGTTTTCTAACATTTTTTGCCTACAAATGGTCGGCAAATGAGACACTTATGAGACGTATGGACCGAAAGTGGGCCTCAATTGGCAAAGAGATGTCCACTCGTGAGACAATTAGGACATCTCGAAGTGACAAATGCAGACAATTGGCTCAAGAATTAAGTAATTTATTAAATAAATTTAAAACTAAATTATAAAACAAAACTATTTATTAATTTTTTTATAGATAATCTCAAGCAATGTATCAATGATTTGGATACTAATTGCTTCAATACAAACATAAAGACTAATAAAACATAAACATTTGTTACAAAAATCAAAATTTAACTAAAGATTATTTAGAAATATATTTAAAAATGTATTTAAAAATTATTTAACATTCAAATCAAAAATTAAAACAAAATATTTAAATAAAACCTTTCTTTTTTCATTAAAAGCAAAGCTTAATATGTGATTCAATTAAAACATAATTTTAAAAATTATTTATAAATCAAAAACCAAAAGTTTTTTTGTGGTCTAATTAACTGATTATCAAATTATTGTACTTAAAAGTTACAAATTGTTCATTCATTACAAACATAATTAAAACAATAATTAAAAACTAACCAAAAAAATGTTTAAAAAATAGTGACAAAACTTTTGACAATTAAAATAATGATAATTAGCTCTTAAGCTATGAAACAATTGTTTGCATTGATTGATTGTCGTCCACTTATTCCTTGTCCAAGATCTTCATGTCCATCAACTGGTCATTTACTTCGGTATCGTTTTCAACCATAATTTGTGTAATGGTTGTCGTCATTGGCATTAACTTTGGCATTAGATCCATGTCTTCATTGGTGCTATCATTATCGCTGTCTTCGATGGCAGTGTCGGTATCGGAATCGTTACCGATGATAGTGTCCGTATCGATACTGTTACCAATTGCGCTGTCCGTATCGGTGTTACCGTTATTAGTGTCCATATCGATGGCAGTGTCTTTATCGGTGACTTTACCAATACCTGTGTCCATATGGACACCAAAGACACTGCTATTATCCTTAAAATTATTACTAATCCAATGATAACAAACATGTTTGTTATGGACATGTCTTCGTAAATCATATTGGCCACCTTTATAGTCACATAGCAAACACACATATCGGGTACGACCTGAATTATCCAGATACTCTTTCCAGTGTCGGCTCAATTGTTTGTTTGAACACTGGTCCGTGTCTTCGAGTGGCCGTAGACTGAATCCACACAAATGGTACTTTTGGTGGCTAACCAGCGATGACTTTCCCTGAAAGCTTTTACCGCAACCCAAATGACGGCAAACGTAGCGTTTGCGGTAATCTTTGACTTTTTCTTTTTGTTTTGACCACAACTTGTAATCAAAACTTTCCGAAACGGGTGAGCCTTCAGATGATAGGGACCCGTTTGTGGCCAAACTAGTAGACTCCCGATCTTTGGCAACAACCACTGGCAAGTCATCGCTTAAGATATTATGAAAATCTTTCAAATGGTCCACAATATCGGCCAATTGGTCCGTATGATAGAAGCACTTCTTCGAGCACATCCAGACAGTCACACCAGAAACCTTACGCTCAATGGTATGCTTACGGATCACCGGATTATCATCAAGTTTTACCTCCAGTAAAGTCAGGTCCACTCGTTGGCCCTCCAGGAATGGCCATCGATGGCCTCTATCAGCGCCCGACCACCCGCTGGTTATCTTAGTTGCAGTCATCGGCGGTCAAGTCTATAGTGATCTACAGTTAATTGCAATCAAATAAAAAGCAAATAATAATAAAAATTATTTGTTTTTCAATCAAATTTTGAGTGAAAATGTAATGAAAAGTTCAAAGTCTTTGTGTGTAATGTCTAGTCATATGTTTGACACAAGTTTTGTATATTTTTTAATGACTTTTTTTAAGTGAAATAGTTTTGCTATGAAATGCTTGCAAAAAATAGTCCAATTGTTTGGTTTGTTAAGCAATTAAAAGCCAATCAATTAAAAAAACACATGTTTTTTGTTGACACAAAATCCAATCAAAAACAAGACTTTACTGTAAAAAAAAAATAGTCATTGAAAACAGTCATTGGCTTCACATTACATGTCATTATATTTTAAAAATTTATAATTTAATTAAAACTTTTAATATAAAATAAAAATTATTTTTAAAATAAATTGCTTGCAAAAAACACAACAAAATTATATTAAAATTATTTAAAAAAAACTAATTAATTAATTAAATATTTTAAAAACTATTTTTTTTTGTTAAATAAAAGTTTATAAAACTTTATTTGCATTATAAAGACAGACATACTTTATGTGTTAAACACAATGTGTTTTATTTTTTTGCAACAAAAAGCGCCATTACTTTCAACGCCGGCCCTCAAAGTCAGGCAAAAAAATCAAATCACATTTCAATCAATGATTTTATTTATAAATTGTATTTTCAATTAATTTAATCAAAACTTAATCCCATCGGTGATTGACAACCACTTCGGATGGCAAACAACTATGTGGTGACCGCCCATAAGGGCTCGGGTGTGTCCAGTTGTGTCACAGGTATTCAAGTGATGTCTTTGAAGACATTAATAAAATGCTTTGTTTTTATAAAAACTTTTAATTGTAATTAAAAATTAAAACTTATTTTATTAATTAAATTCATTGTCATCCAGGTAACTTTACGTCGCCCACCGATTTAAATCTCTTAATCGCCAAATCGACTCGCATTGAGATCTATTTGGTGACCGCCGAAGGTCTCCGACCAATGAAAGAGATATCCATTTACGGCAGAGTGACTATAATGAAGACATTCAGACCCGACGGCGAACGCAAAGATTTACTATTTTTATTAACTTATAAATACAATGCGGCTATACTTGAGTGCATACGCGACGGCGACTCGTTTGAAGTGGTCACCCGAGCGCACGGCAACGTCGCCGACACTATATCCAGGCCGTCCGAGACGGGCTCTATCGGTATGATTGACCCGACGGGCAAAATCATTGGTCTCCGACTGTACGACGGCTTGTTTAAGGTATGGATTCAATTGGACACTCATTTTTGTGGCCACGTTTTTGCTAAATGATTAACACTTTTGCTTATAATCTCATTGACTGACTGCCGGCACACCATCACCACCAACAGGTCATACCTCTTGAGCGCGACTCTAAAGAGCTAAAGGCTTTCAATATACGTATGG
>JAQIWK010001287.1:0-11024 GCA_034695265.1 Dissorhina ornata
ATATCTCTCTCTCTCTCTCTCTCTCTCTCTCTCTCTCTCTCTCTCTCTCTCTCTCTCTCATTTAGCTATTATTACTGTCTGTCTGCCTTTCTGTCTTATATTTTCCGCATATTGTTATTAAAAAACTAATAAAATTTTAAAATTAAATGTAATATCATTGTGTTTATCATATATTAAATTTCGTGATTAAATAAATAAAATTAATGATAAATTAAATTATTGTAGGAATTTGGATTAAAATAATTAAATGTTTGTTCTCTTAAAACATTTTTATTTTATTTTATTATTTTAAAACAAAGTTACAACATATAAATATACTGAATATTGAAATATAATTTATAAGCTATTAATAATAGCCTATTATGATTTTAATGACAACTTTGACAATTCAAATATTTATTATTAATAAATTATTAATTTACTTTGTATTACTTGGTATAATATAAATATTTGCTTTATTATATATTTGATATATCATATTGTACTTATGTCTTATAAATATATTTTTTTGTTAATAATTAAATTAAAATGTAAAACATCATATTTATCGAAAGAAAAGTTAAATATAAAAATATTAACAATTGAGTTTTGTATTGTATTTTTTCAATTACAGGTATTATATTTTATTTCTAGAATATAATATATTTTATATAATTAATTAATGTAAAATAATTAATAATATTTAAAAAAATTAATTATTGTTTATAAATTTGAGTTTCAAACAAATTTTAAAGTACAAATATTAATATAGTGGTTTGAAACCACTGGTTTGTATGCAAATTTAATTTAAGATATTTGGTGGATTGAATATTTAAAATTTAAACACAAACTTTAGCCAAAAATTAACATAAACTAAAACATAAATAATTATTTGATATGAAATATAGTGGAAAGTTTGCGACCGTCCGTCGGTGCATATCTAAAGAGACGGGCAATGAATTCGCGGCTAAATTCATTCGTAAGCGAAGTTCTTCGGGAAGAATGGGTCAGACATTGGAAGACATCAATACTGAAGTGGATATATTGAAACAGATTGATGACAAACATATCGTTAAACTATATCATGTATTTGATACTCGAAATGAAGTCATACTTGTATTGGAATTGTAAGCAAAACTTGTTAACTATTATTAATATTTGCATATTTTATATACAATTTGTTTTCCAATTTGATTATAGAGTGAAAGGCGGAGAACTGTTTGATCTGATATCAAATAAAGGATATTTAAGTGAAGAACAAGCCATTGATTATATCAAACAAATATTAATAGCAGTCAAACATTTACACGACAGGAATATAGTTCATTTAGACCTTAAACCAGAAAATATATTATTAAGCGATAGTATATCCAAACAAATCAAATTAATTGATTTCGGAATTTCAAGACTACTTTTTAATAAACAAGATGTCAAAGGTCTGTATGGAACTCCAGAATTTGCAGGTAATCAACGTCTATTCAAATTATGTTATATTTATTATTTATATTCAAACATTTTTGCTTTTAAATGTTAAATAAGTTATTAGTAATAATAATTAAAATTGTTCAATTATTAGATACATATATTATATTTATAAATTAGATTGATATAACTATATCAATAGTATTTATTATTTCATAACTTGGTTAAGCAGTGTAAGAGATAGGTTATAATTTATAAGTTATAATTTTATAACTTATAAAGTAGTAAGGTTAACTATTTATATTTATTTGATTTGAATTATAAATATTTTAACAATTAATATGAATTAACTTAAATGTGAATAATAGCACCAGAAATAATAAACTACGAACCGGTCAGCACAGGGACAGACATGTGGGCCATTGGATGCATTGTATTTAATTTGTAAGTAATAATAAATAATTAAACTTATAAGTTATAATAATTTATATGAATTAACGTGTTAGACTGAGTGGTGCATCACCGTTTTTGGGTAACACAAAACAAGATACCTTTGTTAATATAACAGCAGCTGATTATCATTTTGATGACCAATATTTTGGTAATGTTAGCAATTTAGCCAAAACATTCATCAATGGATTGTTAATTAAGCATCCAAAGTATGTATAAACTTATATTGTTATTTGAAATAAAGATTAATTTAAATTATGATTGTATTAACAGAAAACGATATACAGTTGATGATTGTTTAAATCATGACTGGATTAAGCAATACAATACTCAACAATTAATAAACTGTCAAATAACTAGTCATACATATAATCAAATGATGGTCTGTCGCCTATCAAACCCGAACACTAGACTGCGATGGAAAGTATTGCCAATTAATATATTTATAAGTTATAATAAATAAGTATTTAATTGTTATTTTAATTTTCTAAGAAAGCAATTGATTCGGTTATTATTTGCTATCAATTGTTCAAAACATCGGCCATCAAATCTAAATTAACGCACAATGCCTTTATTGCTAATCAATCCAATCAATCTAAACTGCACTATTTTGAGGTTTGTTTTTATTTATATTCATTTAAATATTTTATAAAATATTAATTATTAATTTATCAAATAAATTATAAAATAGTAAAATAATATAATAATTGGTATTTTAAACAAATTTTTAATTGATTAAAATATAGTATTCAAAGTAGATTAATAATATTGCATAATAGTTATAACTTCTATAACATAATAACTTATTAATAATAAGTGACATTACAAATATAATGTAGTGCTGCAGTAGAGAATAATAAAAATTATATTAAGCAGTTAAGTGCATTGAAATCTATGTTCTAAGTATAGCATTGTAAATTGTAATGTCACCTTGGTGCAATTTGCTGAGCATTTATTTATTTATGAATTTGTTGAAGTGACCACATTTTGCGTATTTAAAATATACCCAATGGGGCATTGCGGCATTGGCAATGCCCATTGGCCAATATTATTATTTAATCAAAATATATTTAAATGTTAAAACTATTTGCTAGTTTTAATACAATTATTACATTAAAAACATTACTTAATGTTCTTACAATTATTTCACATTTGTATTATTATTAAAAATATACTCATTATTATTCGTAATTCCTGCTCCGATATCCATATATCACAATAAGATTATTAAATTATTAATTAATATATTATTAATAATAATTACATATTAAATATTTAAAATCTTTAATTGAAATTTTTAATGATTAAAAATATGTTCAATTGAATAAAAAGACAATTGGAAATATAAAGACAAAATTGAAATAACTACATACAGTGTAGTATATTGACTAATTTGCATGTTTTGTTTGCACAGCTAATGTTATGCAAAACAAAGATATAATTATAACCATAACAATAGTTTAGATGCCGGGGGCACCGGTGCTGATTGGCCGGTACAAAGTGATTAACTATGTGATCACTGGCCTGAATCCCATTTCATTCATACATTTGTTGTCTGCCATACAACAGGTTAGGTGTAGTATTATATTGGGGTTACATTACATTGTGAAGTGTATTGTATTTAAGAAATATTATTAAATAGTTTAGGGTTTGATAGGAAACCAGTCTTTGAGTGGTTTAGTGAGTGTTTAGTGACTGAACCTGTTGTGCAGCTCTGAATCTCCTGGTTGTCGATGTTGTCAATGACGTCGTACTCAAGAATGGCTGCAATCACTGCAAAAAGCATTCAAAACTATTTTAATTATCAAACTTTTTATTACATTTATTATTTAATTTTAATTATTTACAATCATATTTAAATATATCAGTTGTATAACACTGTTATGGTTTATATACCAATTATATTATTACTATATGATTATAAAATCACGTATGTTTGCATATATTAAATATATTATTTAATAATAATTTGTCAAATATATTTTTCATGTTGTGATAAATTTGTGTAATTTTACTTAAATGTTATAATTTAATGTTTGAATTTGAGTTTGTGACTAAATATTTTATATTCAAATTGAATGATAAAAGTGTATTGTATTGAAACTTTCAATTTGAAAGCAAATCAATGAAGTGATTAAAGTATTTACAGTCAAAGCAATGGAAGAAAATGAAAAGCTTTCACAAAATGTATCAAATGTTTTAAACAATTCTAATATTTGCGCTCAAAATAGTGTCAAAGATTTAGATATCAATGAACCGACAGTTTATTACAATTCACCACAAGATGAAGAGGAAGACGACACTAATTTTGTTGTCGTCTCTACTTTGGTAAGCATTATAAGCATATAATGATAGCATAACCACTACATTAGTCAAATATAATTGATTTTGACCCATTTACATTTACATTTCTCTATCATTTTAATTTAATACTAATATTTATTAATTATCAAAGTATTCATGAATCAAATATCATGCAAAAGTGATTATTAATTTTATAATAAAAATGGTTTAAATCATTTGTTTTATTGTAATATTGTAAGTTGTAATATCCATCAAATAAAGATAAAAATTAAATTAAAAATATTGCAATTACTAAAACTTGTCAACCTATTTTGAATATATTTTAATTATACACAATTACAAAAAAAAAGTTTTACAAATTACAACAAAGTTTATACTATACCTCTTAACAATGTGTAATATAAACCGTAATTACAGCATTAATTATAAAAATGTTGTTAAGCATTATAAATGGAGTTTCAAAAATTTAAATTATATTAAAATCATTGAGACTTAATATATGAATATTAAAATGTTACCCTAACACACAAAATAAAACACTAGTTGATGTTAACCTAGATGATGATACATAGACCTATTTTGCATCATTCATAGATGCATATATTTTCATTACAAATCACATCCCTCATATATACACTAATTGACTAATTGGCCATAAACATTTATATGTTAAATTTAATTGAACCATATTATGAGGAACATACAGGGTCAGTTAATATTATGATACAGTGTATAAGCAAAGCACCTTATACCACAATACCTGTATATGTATTGACAAGATAAGTAGCCTGTTTGAAACAAATGATAGTTAAGTTAAGTTGAGAATATTAAATTGAAACTTAAAATGAATAGTTGAGTACAAATATTAATTGATAATACAATTACAATGTCAAATGTAAATCAAACGCAAATTGGATGAAAGCATTTTGAATTGATTAGTTAAATGTAAGCAATTGTATAATGAATTCAGTGAATGGTGTGATTGTATTAATAGTATTAAACACGTGTCTCATTAGTTGTATGCCAATTGAAAAGGATTTGAAATTAAAAGACAAGACAATTGAGACAATGGTATCAAATGAGTTGAGGCCAGTGTCTCGGACTCTAAGTGTGTTTACAATGCAACAGTTGTGGAGAGCCAAGGGTGAAATGAAGATAGCATTTCTCAAGATGTTGATTTACAAACTTAAAATCATAATCAAATTTATTTCGGCTATATTTGGTATTAAACCTAAATCTAATTCATATTCAAACGGCTATAACAACAACGCAAACATGTATTCAAACACAGACTTGAATCAAGTATTTGCAAATCCGATGAGTGATGCGTCCAATTCATACCAATACATGAATGCTAATCAACACAATTATGATTACGATTACAATGACTTTCAGTTTCAATTAATGCCCGACGATTTTAGTGCCAAAAGTCTTTTACCCTTCAAAGCTTTTATCAAATGGTTTTATAGTTGATTATCAAACATTGTTAACTTTTTAAACATTATTTAATTTTACAAAATAGTATTTTAATTTGTTTTTAAAAATGTTTATATATTATTATAATGTATATTATAGTTTATTTATAATTTGTATTTATTGGTAAAAGTAAGTTTAGATATTTGTAAGTTTAGATAGATTAGTTTGTATATTGAATATGAATGTAAAATAAGTTGAATAAAATACAGTAATTTGATTAATGAGTGGTTTATTGTGAACAGAATGACGAGAACTTTATATCGGCGGCACTGTTCGGGGCCGTAGAAGACGGCAACATAAATGCCATCCAAGAGTTGTTTGCTATGTCTAACATTGATCCCAATCAATGCAATCGGGTATGTGTTTGTAAGCCTAATGCATGAATTAAAATAATCATTTATATATACCCTGGCCAATTGTAGCATGGCGAATCGCTTGTCCACTTTTGTGCCGGATTAGGATATTTGGATATTTTAAAATTTTTGCATCAAAAACAAGCAGATATTACATTGACTGATGATGTGAGCAAGTTCATTTGTTAATGACAATGTTAATTGATGTTAATTTGAATGATTGACTAGAGGGGTGATTGTATCGTGCATTGGGCCGCTCGACAAAATCAATGGCTTGTTATTCGCTATTTCTATGACAGCGTTGCCAATGTTAACCAAACCAATAAAGTATATCTCAAATGTGATTTAAATTGACATTCAAAATGATTTAATGTTTTAATTGAAACCAATTACAGAATCTGGAGACACCGTTACACGTGGCGGCCCGTTATGGTCACGTGGAGGCCATCGAGCAGTTATGTAAATGCGGGGCTAATGTCAACGCAGCTGATGAGGTAGTCATTTGTTAACTAGTGAATTGTGCATGATAATTATATTGAAACGCTTACACCATGTATAATTATTAATAGCACGGAGAAACAGCCATGTTGATTTCTGTATGGCATGGTTTCCCTAAAATAGTCCATATATTGGGAGAAGTGGGCGCCCGCACAGACATCAAGAATAAGGTACAGTCCCTATTGCTTAAACAAGCGGCTAAACATCATAACTGCATGAATGCATTGTTGTGTTAACAATGGTTTTGCCCCTCTCTGATTATCAATAGTAATCGCTATCGCTTTGCTTTGCATTCAAACCGCCCACTAGTCAAAGAGAGGGGCAAAACCAAACTGCATTCATGCAGTTATGATGTTTAGCCGCTTGTTTAAGCAATAAGGACTGTATTGTCTAATTGTAAAGTTAATTAATAGTAAAACTGTTAATAAGATTGTTTGCAATGTATAGGAAGGCGAGACAGCACTACATGTGGCCGCCGCCAGAGGTCACGTCGAATGTGTTCGTTGTCTTCTGGAAGCCGGCGCCCGAACTGACCAAAGAAATAAGGTTTGAATGATTAATGACATTATGTGATCATTAAATGACTAATTAGTGAACTAATTACAGACTAATTACACGCCTTTGCATTTATCACTCAAACGACAACACGTATCGGTGGCCACACTATTACTACGAGCCGGTGCTGACATCGAGGCCGTCGATGACCGCGGAGAAAGACCTATTCATTACGCCTCGCGATTCAATTTGTTGCAAATATGTAGCACTTTGTGTTCAATGGGATGTAATGTAAATGCGCCCAATAAGCAAGGCTTATATCCTTTACATTTAGGTAATAATTCAACATTAAGTAAAAGATTAAATGTGTTTTTAATGATAATTACTTAATGTTGATGATTAGCGGCAAAGAACGGTCACATAGAGATAGTTCGGTGTCTTTGTTTGGCCGGAAGTAGTATAGACCAGAAGAATAGGGACGCAATAATCCCTCAAATCTGTGCAATCGCTCAAAATCACACCGAAATCGCTGATCTATTAACGCGATTAAAGAGCGAACCAACAAAAGATGAATACATATCCCAATTGGTGTCCAACAGTCAACCCATTCAACGCTTCAAATTGAAAATTTTGGGCAATTCTGGGACCGGAAAGACAACTCTTATTGAGTCGCTAAAGTGCGGGTATTTAAGCAGTTGGTTCCGGCGGTCGTCTAAATCACTCAATCACTCGCAACACAAAAAAGTAGATCCGATGCCACCAAACAGTTGCGCTGATGTCTCTGACTCAACGATAACTTCATTGCCAACCTGTGGTCAATCAGAAGTGCATCCAAATGTGAGACAAATGAGTGGTCAAAAGTGTACGCTTGGAGTCGATTGTCAACAGTTGAATATCTCTGGTGTGGGAGATATGAGTGTTTGGGAGTTCAGTGCAAATGAGCGTTACTTTCAAGTGTATGACCACTTTATTGGTAATGTCCATTGTTTGCATGCAATTGTCTTCAGACTTTGCGACTCAATTGATGTCCAAATGGATAGTATTATGTTTTGGCTATATTTGCTTCAAAGCAGAACTCCAGTGTTGGAACCGTTGACCTATTGTGGCAAAAGTAGCAGACCTTCCAAAATAGTGCTAATCGGCACTCACGCAGATCTGATCAACTCATCCAATCTAGACATTCAGTCCAATGTCTCGACAGTCATGACAAAGATATGTAACACTTTTGGGTTAGTGTTTGACATTCACGACCATATGTTTGTGATGGACGCGACGGCTGCCGGTTCGGCATCGATGAAGCAATTGAAACACTACTTAAATGCCATCAAAGGGCCAGTCCTTCAGGGAATGCCATCCTCGACAGGCTTTCTTGAAGCGGTCATGACTTTTATAAACGTGTGTCGCAAAGCGTCGCCAACTTTTCCCGTCCTATCGTTGAGTCAATTTAAAGAGATTATTAGATCGCAAATCAATCCGTTGGCCAGCGATGAACACTTCAATCAAATTATATTGCAATTGCAAACAATGGGAGAAGTTTTGTATTTGAAGTGTAAGTCAGACATCAGTCAAGACATGATTGTGTTGAGTCCGCGTTGGCTTACAGTAGATGTAATGGGATATCTGTTGAGCGAAGACTATATGTGTAAACGAACTGTTATTACGGGAACCTATTCTGTTGATGATATTCAGCTTGAATTTCCTGAAACGGATGCTCTAGATCTGCTACAAGTACTTGAAGCCATCAATATTTGTGTCCAATGCGACAACGAGGGAGATATCGCCTATGAGTTCCCGTGTCTAACATATCGCGAGCCCCTCATCGCCGACAACGGCCACTGTTGGCGACCCAACGATGACCTGTTGGTGTATTGCGGACTCGGCATCACCTGTCCAGAGCACGTGCCAAACGGTCGTCTTCTTAGTTGTATCTTCAGTCGACTTCAAATAGCATTGAGAGTTGCAGTTAAAGCTCATCCCGACTACGAGTTGTACGACTTATTCAATTGGTTTCAAACGACTCAACTGTCTGTCGGTCCCATTGAATCCCTAATCACTTGCGATACAACTCGGGATGCAATTGAAGTACGCGTTCGCGGACCCGAAGATCAGCCAATTGAGTGCTTCCTCTTCATGCAAGACATCATTAATATAATGGACACAAGTATTGGCCAAATGTGTTGCGGTCTTCTCTTTGACAGGTATTACTTGTCGCCCAAACACTTGTCGCAACAGATCCACAACGAGTCACGATATTCTTCGGCATCTGTTCTCAAAGTAATGCTTTCGAGTGATTGCGAGTCACCGGTAGACCAATGCGTCCAAAGCGATGACCAGTCAGTTAGCGAACACATCGCAGACATTATCTGTTTTGGAATCCGAGACCTCAACGCCATTAGAAAGACAACCAAATTTCGGTCGATTCCGTCCTTTAGTTCACTCATGTCTTCGCCCGCATCGGCGACCGACAGTCCATTCAAGTGGTCGGACAGTGCGCCCACTTTGGCCGCCACTCTTCACTCATCCAATTTATCTCTCTTAACCAAACAAAGACTGTGCGCAGTGTTGGACCCGCCAGAGGCCATGGGAAGGGATTGGTGTATGTTTGGCATATTGCTTGGCATGACTGACAAACTGCCCAAACTAGACCCTGGTCATCCTGGTCACCCGGGCCACTCTGGCCACACGAATGAGGCCCAACATGGGGTGATCGGTCATAACGTACAACAAAGTCCAACGGCACGACTCATTGATGAGTGTGTGAGAGAACCCAACACAACATTACAAGTATTGGTCAACCAATTGACTGAATTGGCCCGAAATGACGCCATCGATGTCATCCTCCAAACGGCACCACTCTTTCGTTTCTTCCCTTCAAACTCTCAACCGGACGATCAGTGCCTCCCATATAATGATGAGATGGGAAATGTGAGCAGTGGTGTCAGCAGTGCATCCCAAGCATCCACTTCTAACTTATCCCGATAATTGTATCCAATTTTGTTATCTTGTTTTGTATTCAAAGTCTATTTGTGCCAATAAACCAATTAAATATACGTTTATTTAAGTATAACTGACTTTTGTGTTATTTTGTGTTAAAAACAATTTTAGGTTTAATAGTTACGATGAGTTTGAATATAAGTTGAATAATGGTTAGTGTTGTCTGGTCAATGATGTAATAGTGAATAATGACTAAAGATTGAACATCTAACTTTAAACTAGATTTAAATAAAATTGTAAATATAACCAAAGTCTCTTTAGTTATATTTTTCTGTTATTAAAGTGTAAAAAAATTAAAAATAAATAAAATTTTAAGTAACCTGAAAAATATAGCTTATAAAAAACATTTGAGTTCTGTGTTACAATATATTCTTACAATTATGATTTTAATTGTTAGTTTGAACTAGATTAGAGTCTATGTAAAATCACGTTGATATAATTTATAATTAACAAGATTAATGTTTATATAAATACTATAATGTTATACAATGTATGATTCAATGCAAGATTCAATCTGGTGAGTGACCATTGAACAATCCTTAACACTTTGTCGTTTATAGCAATAGTAGACCTAATTTGCAAGCATTCAACAAAACTAAAGTTAATTGAAAAGTTAATAAACACTAAATACATACATAATAGACTATTATTAATAGACTAATTAGTAATTTGAAATTAGACTATTATTAATAATAGTTAAATCAATTCATTTCAATTAAGTAATTATTTGCATGTTAAAAAACATAATATATTATTTACAAAATTTTAAAATGTAAAATATTCAAAGTTAATTTTTACATAACAAGTTTAAAATGTTTAAATTTATCAAATAAATTTAATAACCCTTAAAACAATTTAATGTAAATTTAAATGAGTTTATGAAATTTAAGAATTGGATATTTCTTGGGCTGTATTGTTAAGCCGTATTTGTCGTCTAATGTCAATATTTCGTTATTTGCGGCACTAATTGTATATTTTTGCAGAAGTGATACAAAATACAAGAAAGTCTCGGTTCGTCCCAATGTCTCGCCCACACAATTGCGTTTACCTATC